>JAVXUO010000335.1:332500-509703 GCA_033065855.1 Escallonia rubra
AAGTAATTCTTTTATGTTTCTATAATTCTAGTCATATTCTTCCATTAAAAAAGGAAACTCTGTCTCATTAGTTTGTATTCATACACCATCAAATTATCTAGGTTCAATTTTTCAAATGTAAATCCACAGATAAAATACTTGCTCTTACAAACTGTCCAAACACTAAATTTGCAATTCCATAAATTTGTGAATCAGTGAATTTTAAAATGAATGAATTTTGAAATGCAAGGTAATTTAAAATTCTTCATCCAAACACACTCTTAAGATTTGAATTTCAAATTCGGAATTGGATTTGTAATTCAATTCACTTTTTTTTTTTTTTGGAAGGGAAAGGAATTCAAATCACGGAATTATTGTTTTGTGTTTAGAAAACAAAGGAAATGAAAAGATAAAAAAAAATTGGACAATTATATTATTGACTCACGAAGAAAAATGAACTACAGTAAGCGGTTTTAAGTGTGCTAGTGCCACCACATAATGGTGGTGGTGGCCACACCAAATAGGACATCGGCATCGACGGTGAAAGTGGTAGGGTGGCCAAGTGATGGTAATGATGATGGTGGTATTGAGGTGTAACGAGGTATAACTGGTGTAATCAAGTGATGCCAATAATGACGCTAACGGCATCAACAACAATGATGGTTGTGGTGAGGTGTCATTGGTGGTGTCGTCCTATGGCATCTACAACAGTCGACAATGGCAATGGTGGTGGTGGTGGGGTGGCATCAATGATGATGACAGTGGAGTGGTCCAGTGATTGTAACGATACTAGTGGTGGTCATGGTATTTAGGTGGTGTCACCAATGGTAGTGACAATGACGAAGGTGGTAGCATTGATGATGGTGGTGGTAGTTATAGTAGTGGTGTGGCGGCAAAAGCCAAGATGGCGATATATTAACGATAATGGTGCTCGTATTGGTTATGTAAATCACTTGACAACAGTGGTGACGATGGTGATGGTCGTGGTTTCGTGTCGTGTGGTGATGACAATCGTGTGGCGGTTATTGTGAGTTGGCGAGTATAGCTGTCCATCGATAGTGGTAGTGAGTGACGGTAATGTTATTGTGACAATAATGGTGGTAGTAAAAGTGGTATGACATTAGCGGCAATAAAGACGGTGGTGGTGAGTTTGAGAAATTTAGAAAAGAGTAAGATAGGTAAAAAAATTATTTTTATTCTAATAAATTCAAATCTCATAAAATTTAACAATTTTTCATTGGATTTCAAATTATAAAATAAATTCAGTTAAATCATATGAAATGCAATTCAATTTAATATTCCAAATAATAAAAATTGTGTATTTGAAATGAAATCTCATTAATTATAGAGTTAATTACGCGGTTGACCATCGAACTATTAGGCAAATTTTACTTTGACCACTGAACTTCAATTTGTGTCAAAGTGACCATTGAATCCTTCAATTGATCTCAATTAAGTCACTCCGTTAGCTTCCATCCATCCCAAGTCCGTTAAGTGGCTAAATTTAAGGGTAATTTCGTCGCTCTCTTTTTTCTTCTCTTTTTCAACCCTTTTTTTCTTCTTTCTTCTTTCTTCCATCACCACTACGGCCAAGCCGCAGCCTTAGCTCACCCAATGCTCAACACCCATCACCACCGCCATACCTTCATCCCTACAGCCCAACCACCATTATCGCTATAATACCCCATCATACCCACCCCTACAATACCCCAACCCCGTCGTCGCTTCTGCAATACCCCACCCCGCTGCCGCTACAGTACCCACATCACCACCAATGTTAAAGTACTTAGCGCCACCACTACAGTACCTGTCGAGGTCCCTTCGACCATCATAGTTCGATGGATCTCCTTCTTCTTCTTTCGACATCTCCACAATTGAAATCACATTTTTTTGTTATTTTGGCAGATTAATATCCTTACGAGGATGATGATGGAGGAGCATCTTTTGGGATGTTTTGATCATGACATGGTGGCGGGATCCGATTATAGCTACGGCGGCTGTGACAGATGGGATCTGAAGTTGATGAAGGGGTGCTTGAGTGATGATCGGCGTAAGACATCAATGCCATAGTCTTGGTCGTGGTGATGACGGTGGGTGGCGAGTTGGTGGGGCAAAGACTTGGGCGTGGTTGTGGTGGTGGTGGGTAGCGATGTGGGTGGGGCAGTGAGCCTTGGTTTTGGTAGAGGTGGTGGGCGGTGATGCTGGTCGTGGTCGTGGAGGTGGGTAGGTTGGTGATTAGGGGTGAAGAAGATCCATTTGGGATTAAGTTAATTAAAGAAAAAGCAATTCTATTTGGGGTTAATTGACAAAAACTAAATTATTGTTAGGTTCAATTGAAGAAAAAATAAAATATATTTGGGGTCAATTAAAGAAAAAGAAAAAATTGTTAGGATCAATTGATGAAAAGTTAGACCAAAAACCAGAAGGAAAAAAAAAAGAAGTAAAAGAGAATCTTGTTCTTTTATCATTTGACAATTTTGCCTCTTAATTAAGCATCATGTGCCTTGCACATGAGCAGTTAATGGACTAAAATTAACGGAGTGACATAATTGAGATCAATTGAAAGATTCAATAGTCACTTTGACACAAATCGAAATTTGATGGTCAAAATAAAATTTACCTTATAGTTCGATGGTCAACCGCGTAATTAATTCTTAATTATATTGTTCCAAACACGCACTTACACTTTTGGAAGCACGTCGCCCTGGTGAAGGTAAATTCAGCAGTTAGGGCACTTTCCTTCTTTCAGTACGACGGAGGGCGACGCACGCAGTGAACCCTAAAAAACAGGTGTAGAGAGAGAGAGAGAGACCCTATCCGCCTATAAATTGCGTCTGTAGTCATCTCTCAGTCTCCACAGAAGGTAAAATTTAGAAGACTCGGATCAGTGATTTCTTTACTTTCTTCATTCTTGTTGCTTGTTCTGTTGGTAATTTTCTTGTCCTGTGTTTGTTTCTGGTGTCGATTTTTTTGATTAATTTGACCTGAATGTTAACGTTATTTGGATCTGTCTGGTAAACAAATGGTGGGGTTTCTCTGTGATGATTTGACAAAGATGACGAGTCCGATCGATATAATATCCATTCCATTCACCCGTGACGACGAATCAAGGCTTTTGTCTGAGAGAACCCCCCATTTTTGGACACGCCAATCTTGTAAGATTTTCACCGTTGATTAGTGTTTAGAACTTCAATTTTTCTAAGCAAAATTGCAGTTACCTAAAGGGGATGGTTTATATAATGAAAGCCCCCTAGAATTCAGCACTGAACATGTAATATCCCTACGTATGATGGAATAGTGGGAATGTAAAGTACACTGAAGATAGCACAATTTAGGTTGAATGGAGGAGTTTCTCTGTGATGATTCGAAACGATGACGAGTCCGAACTATCCATTCCATTCAACCCTGCCGATGAATTGAGGCATTTGTCTGAGACAAAACCATACATTTGTTGATACTAGATGTGATGCAGTGAGCACTGGTTTTCTAGAGTTGTGCAACTAAGCTAATGTACAGTGAGAAGAAGGTTTTGAAGGCTTTCTTTTGTTGATTCTTGTGTCATTCGATCACTTTGGGTCTTTGGATTCCTTTATCTAGCGATATTGCATTAGCGTGCTTCCGAATGTGAGAACTAATCGGACTGCTAGTACATTGATCATCTGCAAAGTGTATATATGGGATATACACTTCTGGACGCATTTGCAGTCATGATCTCTGGCTAGAGGAAATGTTGGGCCAATTCATGTGATTAGGTTTGCTCTTTGATGTCAGATGTTTATATTGTCCACTTATGCCACCAATCAAATTTATTTTGATTTTTGTTGCTGAGTAAGTTTCTGGATAATGTTTGCAATGGAAAGGCAAATGATGTGATAAATCTTATCCTTAACAAGGAATGTTCCTTTTTAACAATTTATTGTTGTTTTGATCCTGAAAATTTTGCACTGCACATAATTAGCGTAGGAATGAGTAGCTATAAATATGTGATAATGGATGATAAAACTTCCGAGTCCTTGCACTGTAACGTGTATGAGAGTGGGTTTTCAACAGTAAGCTAGTTCCAATGTGTATAATCACTGAAGTTTTTAATGATGAGAAAAAGAAGATGGTAGATCCTTTAGCAGTATTCACCAAAAAATTAGTTTTTCTTTCATGGGTTTACTTGGTCTCGGATTGTATCTTTTGGGGTTTCAAACAATCATTTGTAGCCTCATATTGTCCAATAATGTGACCATGCTTTTCCATTTTGCGTTGATATATTAAGTAGGAACTGCCACCCAATAGGTAAAGCATATTGTATGCTGTCTTTAATTTTATAGGAAGGTGTGCATGCAAGAATGTGTGGAACAGTCTTAGCAGTTCTTTTTTTTTTTTTGTTAGAGAGTTGTTTCAAGTAATGACGTAGTGAGCTTTTAAAACATCTGCCTACGTAAAGTCTCATCTGGAACAATATGCTAGGGAAGTGTTGAATTGATTAATGGGAGATTGAAGTATAGTTTATCTGACCTGTTGATTTGATCTTCGCAAATTCAAAGGCCATAAAGAGGATACTTCTACATTTGTAGTTACTTTGAAGTTTATATTAAGCCGGTTTTTACTATGAACTCTTGCATATGATATATATTGGTTCAATAGATGTGTGAAGAACTTTCCGGTCTTTCCCTGTTTGGACAGATGGATTGGCAAGGGCAAAAGCTAGCGGAGCAGCTTATGCAGATAATGTTGGTGTCCTTTGCCGTTATGGCATTGCTTGTGGGCTATGCTTTGGAATCCTTTCAGACTATGATGCTCATCTATGCCGGTGGAGTTGCTTTAACTACTCTGATTACTGCTCCTAATTGGCCTTTCTTCAATCGCCACCCTCTAAACTGGTTGGACCAAAGTGAGGCTGTGAAGCATCCAAAGCCAAAGCTCTTGAGGAAATAGGTCATTAAGACTAGACTTATTTGGAGTGCTTAGTGAACACACAAGTGACCATGTGTATACTTTTGTACTCTGAGCATATTGACAAGTGAACATGTGTATACTCCGTACAAAGTATGCACATGATGTTTTGAGTAGTCTAAACATGAAATATGGCATTTTTAATATATGCGAGACATTTGGATGCATTGTCAATAGATACAAGTGACAGCATGTTTTTTTCCTTCCCGTATTAGCACATCTTTTCTCATCGAAGTACCTTGCATGGAAGGTGTTTTATAAAAGAAAGGCAGGAAGGAGCATTTTTGTAATGCCCTTCGTCGACCAAAATTTTTATATGTCAAACGTTTTATTTTTTTCTTTACCTTAGGGTCCGTTTGGAACCAATTCTTTTAGGATTTGGATTTCAGATTTGAAATTAGATTTGGAATTCAATTCACTTTTTTTTGTTTGGAACGAAAGGGAATTCAAATCACGGAATTCCAATTTTGTGTTTGGAGAACAGAGGAAATGGAAAATTAATAAATTTTTAGACAATTATATCCTTAACTTACGATGAAAAATAAATTACGGTAAGTGGTTTCAAGTGGGCTAGTGCCACCATATGGTGGTGGTGGTGGTGGCAGCATTGCACGGGGTAGCAACATCGACGATGGAAGTGGTGGGGTGGTCAAGTGATGGTAATGATGGTAGTGGTGGTCATCCACTAACGCCAATAGTGATGCTGGTGGCAGTAGTGGTGACGGTGGTGACAACAGTGGTGACAGCAGCAGTGACATCAGTGATGTTGACGGCGGTGGTGGCAATAGTGGTGTTGGCGGTGGTGGTGATGGTGTTGGCGGCAATAATGGTGGTGGCGACGATGGTGGCAATAGTTGTGATGATGTGGTGATGGCAGTAGTGGTGGTGGTGGCATTATTGATGGCTATGGTGGCAGTGGCTGTGGTGGTGATGGTTGTGGTGGCAGTGGTGGTGGTGGTGGTGGCAATGGTGGCAATAGTGGTGGCGGTGGTGGTGGTAGTACTGGCGGCGGTGGCGGTGGCTGTAATGGTGGGGGATGCAGTGGCGGTGGTGGTGGCAGTAGTGGTGGCGACGGTGGTAGTTGTGGCAGTACTGGCCGTAATGGTGGCAGTGGTGGTGAAGGATGTAGTGGCGGTGGTGGTGGTGGTGACGACGGTAGTGTTAGCGGGTGTTGTGGCGGCAGCGATAGTGGTAGTAGTGGTGGCGGTGGCGTGGTGGTGGCGACAGTAGTGGTAGCGGTGGTGGTGGCAGTAGTGGTGCCGGTGGTGGTGGTAGTGACAGTAGTGGTGCCGGTGGTGGTAGTAAAAGTGGTGTGGCGGTAACGGCAATAAAGATGGGGTGGTGGGTTCATTGTTGGAGAGATCCAGAAAAAGGATAAGATATGTAAATAATTAGTTTTAATTCAAGTAAATCGAAATCCCATGAAATCCGACCATTTTTCATCGGATTTCACACTATAGAAACAAATCCAGTCAAATCCCATCAAATCCAATTCCAATTCCTTTTTTTAATGTTCCAAACAACAAAATTTGAGGATTTGAAATGAAATCCCATCAATTCCATGATTCCAAACACACTCTATAATCTCAAATTTTTGTGGTCTTTTAAAGAAGTGAGGGTCACGGGTGAAAATAACTAAGTATTAGAGGATTATTAGCAAGTATTAACCATTAGGGCAACCATATATGAGAGCCTCTTTATAGGGGGAGGGGGTGGGCATCTAAGAGAAGTTGCCCACCTCTTTTACGTGAAAGTCAGAGAGAGAGAGAGAGAGAAAGGGGGAGAGAAGCAACACTTAGGACAAGACTTTTTCATGGTAAATTTCTAATATTTCCTCTCTAAATTTAGTCATGTAATTGGGTGTTTTAGGTATGATATTGTGTGTGAGTTTGTGTGTATTGTGTGTGTTTCATAGAGTGAGATGTGGGTGTGTTTGATAAGAAGGTTATTATAGAGTAGCATAAGAGTGGGTTAGGTTTTTGTCTCATCTCTTTTATTACTAATCCGATTGCGATGACTTTGCACTTTCTAAAAATGTAGATGTGTTCCCTTCGATTTTTTAGTTTTGAATTTTCTCAAAATCTCACGTTTGCATATCGAAAAATGACCTTAAAATCAATGCCCGTAGAAGTCTAGAATTTTTCGGTTTCTGGTAGCCACTTTAATTTGTCATAGAAAATTCATTACTCATTGGTTTTTTGTCAATTTTATATTTCTAGAAATCTCAAAAAGTCTTCTTCAACTTTGTAGTTTTGAATTTTCTGATATTCGTAGTATTTCTCCTCCAAAATAATCATTGAACAAAACTGGTTTGCACATAGATATGCTATTTCTATCAGCCATTTTGATTTGCTATAGAAAATCCATTACTCATCGGATTTTGTGATCCTTACATTTTTTAAAATCTCAGCAAGTCTACTTTAACTTTGTAGTTTTGAGTTTTCTAAGATTTGACATGCTTCTGTCTCAAAATAGTCAATATACAAAATTATGATTTGCTGAAAATTGTTGTTTCCAAAATTACAGATCAGTTCATTGCCGAAATTTTTTTTAAGTCATTTATGAGCATATTTGGGCAAAGTACAAAATTAAAACTCCCCTTAATTTTGCAAAACTTTATATGTACAATTTTATAGGATTTTTCTGGGCATGCAAAGGGCCTAAAATAATTTTATTTTAAAAACAGGTTTTTGAATTGATTGGCGAAAAGGGCTAATTACATTTATATCCCTGAGGTTATGGTATAATTACAGTCATGGACACTAAGTTTCAAAAGGTATCAGCCGTGTCCTTCCGTCGTTAATCTGTTAAAAAATCGTTCATTTTTGCTGATATCAACTGTACGTATTTTTAAAATACCAATACTACCCTTATTTGGTATATACGTTATATACAGATTTACACCCATTTTTTGTTCAAATTAGGGTTTGAAACCCTAATTCTCCATCTCTTCCAACTCCACATCAATCCTTCTCCCAATTGGCACAGCGCCGGCACCAGCACCACTATAGCATCGGCCACCAAGGCTTCCCTCCGGCCATCGCGTCGGCAGCCACCCTCGTCAACCACCCTGCCAGCAACCCCCTCCCTCACCCAATCCCGCTACAGCCCAACCACGACGCAGACCTCCCCTCACCAACCCCGACGTAGCCCAACTCCGCCGCAGCCCTTTCCTCCCCCAACCCCGACACTGCCCCCTCCTTCACCAAACCTTGCTAAGCCCAACCCTGAAACAACCCCTCCCTCGCCCAACCCTGACACAGCCGCTCCCTCGCCCAACCTAGCTAAGTCCAACCCCATCGGAACAAGGTTGCCGAAACACCACTGCAATATTGTTTTTCCACTCCGGTCACCGCCCCCACTGATCAAATAGCAATGAGGGGACATATTCCGGCGATGGTTTTATTTGAATATTTCAATTGCAAATTTAATTTTTTAAATATAAAAGATTAAAGATTGATGCATTTTAGTTAGTTTTAGCAATTAATTGTGGTGGTTTCTGGCTTTGGTAGATTGAGGTGTTGGCGGCATTGGCTTTGTTGGTTGTGGTTGGAGTTGTTGGGGAAAAAGATAAAGAGTGGAGTTGTAGGTTGGAAAAAGAGATTAGGGAAGAGAGGAATGAATGGCATTTGTAAATTAGATTCCAAAGTCAGGGCAATTTGGTCTTTTCGTTTCAAACCGTTATGTATAACGGTTTTCCGTTGGGTCAACGGACATAAGTGTTATTTGTCCAAATTATTGTCCTTACCTGTAATTATACCCTAACCTCAGGGACATAAGTGTAATTAGCCCTAAAGAAATTTATTTTTTAGCCGAAAATTTTGCAGTGATCTGATCTTATTGAGGCGTTTGAGCGTTTAAAATTTTGCGGCATTCCAGTACCGTTTGATATACTTTTAGAATAAGATGCCCAGCGCTCAATTTAAAAAGCGGTTTAGGGTTTCGAACGGGGAATTTCTAGAGAGGCGCTTTTTGTCCAAAAAACCCACCTAGTTGTTTTAAAAGAAGTTTTGGGTTATTTTTGGGGATGTAGTGATATGTTAGGTGTTGGAGGTATTTTGATAATTTGGCACAAGTTCCAAGGCATTTTGGTTATTTAACGCACTTGGGAGAAATTTAGCAGTTAGGCATGATTGAGCAGCAGTAAATAACATATGTATGATTTATTTGTTTAGGTTTCGATAGACAAGAGATAGGGCAGGCTTGAGAATAAAAACCAGAAATGTCGCCGGTGTAAGGAACTGGAGAGAGAGTGTGAGCTGCGCCGGCAGAGTAAATGAGGGGAGGGAGAGTAAATGAGGGGAATGGCTTTCATTTAATGGCCGGGTGACGTGGCGTGATCTAGACCCTTCCCTCCCACCCATAAGGATCGGACGGCTGTGACAGGGTCACAGCACCACTGCTGCAACCCTAGCCACAGCAGTGGATCGGGATCCCCAACCTTTTGGGTGCTAATTCGATGATGGTGGTAGTTGGTTAAATCAGTAAATCTATGGTGGGTAGGGCAAGAATGGTTTGGGCCGTAGAGGGTAGTTGGTTAAATAAGTAAATCTATGGTGGGTAGGTCAAGAATGGTTTGGGCCATAGAGGAGTGGTGATAACAAGTAACAAGCCTGGCAGTGACTTATAGAGGCCAACATTGGTGGTAGTGGATGCGGCGAGAACGGGGGATAAGTTGTAATGGCAGTCTGTAAAGGAAAGACCTAATTATCAAACCCTAACATGAAAATTAGAGTTTGAAAATTATACAAGTAATATCGTACATACAAGGTATATATTTATAATAGTAGTATTGACATCATAAACACTTATTAAATGTACACTTTTAATGGATCAACATGGCCGCCCCACCATTCTTCCACGTGCGTGGGGCGGTAGCCACTACGGCGATTAGATTGTAGATCTCTTTTTCCATTTCGTGTGGTGATACCTTTATGGCGTGAGCGTGGACCGTGGCTCAAATGGTGAGAGGACAGTGGCGAGGCGCGGCTAACCAGATTTGATCGGCAAGGCAAGGCTCCGATCTGACCGGCGGTACAATCGGCGAGAGGACGGTTGCAAGGCGTCTTACCAGTTTTGATCGGAGACGGCGATGTTTCGGTAAGTCTCCGATCTTGGACAATCTTGATAGATCTGAATAGATCTGCTTGATCGTCTGGCTTTTCACCGTTCGCCGGACGTGACTAGAATTCCACCGGCGGCAACCGAATTTTGCATCGGCATATTTGGATTGTCTCTTCTTAATGTTTCTTCAACTGTTTTAAATTCCATTCTTATTGTTTCCAAATTTCAGTGGTGGAGATATGGGTTAGCGGTTGGTTGTGTTTTCGGTAGTAGTAAAAGGAGGGCTTGGGGTATAGTTTAGTTATGGGTTGTTCTTGGGGCTCCGTGGGGTCTTGGGAGGGTGGGGTGGGGGGTGTTGGGGGGTTGGGTGCTTTCTATTGGAAGGGGGGGGGGGGGATTCGGGATCCGAGGAGGGAGGGGGGGAAGATATATGTTTTGTGGGGTTTTCTGGGCAGTCTGTTCGGGGGTGGGTCGGGGGTTTAGGGTTATTTCTGGTTTAAGCTTTTTGGGGGTCTACTTTGGTTTGTTGTGGGTGAGTAGTGTTTCCTCTGCCCTCTGCCCTATAATGCGACAATTTGATTCGGATTTGATATATGTTAGTTGAAAGACGAACATTGCAATGCTGATAATCCTAGATATGTGTTGCACCTTCTTGAACTATGTGTCTGCCTTTGGGTTGTTTGGTTCTCGATTGTCGGCTTTATTGTTACCACCATGTGTTTTATAGTTTGTTATTATTTATGTTCCGATTCTTTAAGATTCATTACCTGTAAACTTTGCATGTTAAGTTAAAGTGTAGAATATACTCTACTCTAATTCAATTGTAATGTGTATTAATTTATTATGTTTTTGTTATTGTCGACCTTTGTGATCGTGTATACCGAGTCTATAAGCTCTACAGCAGAGCGACTGTGTAACCTTTTAAAATTATCAATACAATTCTCTTATCAACAAAAAAAAAATACGATAGACAACCACAGCTCATACCTTTTCAAAGTTATTGATCACGATCTGTTTCCTTTTGATACGTAGTGTCCTTGACTCTAACTTCACTCCAACGTCAAGAACCCGAATGCAATTAACCCTAAACTTTATTAGAAGCAATTTTCATTCCATTTTCTCAAACCCTCTCTTCCGCCAACACCACTCCAGCTGCCAACTTGACCACCGCCACTACCACTATTAGCACCACACCAACCACCATATAACCACTATCGCCACCACCACCATATAACAACCTGCGAGCTCCTGAAGTCCATTGCACAAGTTAAATTCTCTAACCACTAGTAGCTATTTGAGCATATCGAACTTAGTAATGGCGAGGGATGGCAAAGCACACTGCTACTTTGAACCGAGATAAACCCAAAAACACCAAGGGCTGAAATCACGTTGTCGATGAATATTTGAAAGCCGAAACGTAAAGAAAAGTATCAAGATGCATGCCGCGGCTCATTTGTCCTTTATGATCAGTAATGAGGATCAACATACCAATAGGTGAAGCTTTGTAACAAAAAGAAGATATTAAGCCGTGAAAGGAATATAACTTGACGCAACCACAAACGGTATATCAATAAATTGAATAAGGGGAAGATTGGGGAAACTGCTTACAGCAAACTAACATAACTCTGCAAAAAGTTTACTTCTACAAGATTTACACAAGCAACTGCCTCTTTACATGGATGCCAAGAGTTCTCTCATTTCTGCCGCAGATGGGATTGTCTCCGTGGGATAAATCTTAGCAACAAGTTGAGCAAAGCTATCGTACTTGTCCAGGAACTCTTTCTGTCAAAATTTTGAAGGGCTTTCGTTATGTGTTGTAGACAGGTCACTTTCTCTAAATGTTATCATATAAAAATATCTACTAGTCACTCCATAGATCACAAACTGTGCCAACCCACTACAGCGTTGTACCTTATAAACATGCAACTCCAACCCTATCATGACAAAGTTTCTTTACTTTTTCCCCAAAGATTTAAAACAGTGAATTTTCTAAAACAATGTGGTGATATTACCAGATACATTGCGCAGAACATGACAGCATAGGTACAATTTGTTACATCAGTGCAGTCTGCAGCTTTTTCAGGCATTACTTTTTAAGACTGCAAATTCTCATTTTTGCTTTTATTTCTCATTGTAGTTCAGGACCAGATACCTCAGTGTCTTTAGTAAACTGCAGAATGCTACAACTAAGCCAAAAGTACCTTGCATTTATCCCATAACGAAGGCAACAATTCCTCTGAGGTTAAGTTCTTCTGCAATTTCTTATACATTGCACTAATGGACTTGTCAACCTGTACAAGCCACAACACTCTTATTAAAAACACTTATGGATACAGACTAGAGATCCTCCAGTTTATTTACTACTTACCCCAGATAAACTGAATTTCACCACCTTTCGCAGATCCACTTTTGACAATCCAAGCTGGAAAGGAATCTGAAATTTGGAAATGAAACCACACAACCATCAAACTAGTGCAACTTAATCATTGAAAATTTACATTGGCACAATCGAAATGAAGGAAGATACAAAAATGAGACACGGTTTCAGAATTTCCCAGGAAAAAAAATTAGGGAGAAACAGCGATTAGAAGAGGGAGAAGCAGCTTGGAAACCCAAAGGATAGGGAAATCATAAATATAAGATATCCATCGTTTATGCAGGTCAAAACCAATATCTCTATAGATACCAGTTCTATATAGAAACCAAATTATCCAACTTCTCAAACTAAAAGAGCATAAGTTCGTACTTCGTGAAAAAGGAACTTAAGACAACTTGCTAGACTCTAACCTCTTCGGGTGTTATTGTGTACATGAGATCCTCGATTTTTCTACCGAACTGGAAAAGTCGTTCAAATTGCTGTAAAACCAAGAATTAATCAAAAGAAGCATCTTTATCGTATATTGTCAAAAAGCACATAACAGGAAATTTTGCTGCATTTTCAACAGGAACTGATAAAACTTGCAAGAAGTGACACAGCAGCAAAAGAATACAAAGCAGGAAGTAGGATCACTTACAGTATATATGATCATGCTAATATGACGCGTGCAAGCTTGTTCATAAGATTCGCTTGCCTGGTGATAAAACTTCGCTAGAGTGGGCACAACATTGGCCAGGTCATACAGACTGCATGCAACTGCTTCTAATCAGCACGTAGACACTAATGCTAAAAGATAAGCTGCTCAAAAAGCAGTGAAATGTAAAAAACTATAATAGGAGTATATATGCATCTATAGGAGTATACCTATTCTGAAATGCAGCATAGTTCTCTAGCTGCAAAATATCAGAATACTTTGGGTCTGCCTGAGCAACTTTGTCCAAAGTCACAAACATTATAGTTACCTGTAAAAGAGATTTACCAAATGTTAAAGCATAAGCAATATCAAGTGCAAGCAAGCAAAACCACAATTATGTACTACGCGTTGGTTGCCTCGTAGTTTGTCATTTCTTAAGGGTGGGGTGTTGGGGTGGTGGTGGGGTGGGGGAGGGGATTGTAAGCGCACCTAAGCCGCTAACTCTACCATGGAAAGATGAAGTCAACTAACATCTTCTACCAAATGAGCAAACTTCGTTCGCAGGGCAGTCAAGTTCATACAAATATTACAATTTTCTTGAGTCTTATAAGCATCTAACTATACGCTCGGGGACCCATCTAATGCTGTATTACACAACCTACTTGATGCAAACAGGGTCAATCGGGATGTCCGTTCGAGGAAACCCAAGCCCTAATTAGCCCCAGAATATCCCCAAGCCTAGCCGATATGAGACTGCTACATTCCCGTCTATTTGAAATTATTGCATCTCTGCAAGGGGGCTAACGACACTACAGGCACGTACACAGCTGTTAGGAATCCTCAGGCATGTCGGCTGCTTTTGGAGTGGACACGACCTGCGTCTGACGCAGGACCCACAATCTACCAAAGTGACGAAACCCATGCCCTTAAAAGCCCCAGAATATCCCCAGGCCTAGTGGATGTGGCACTGCATCATTTCACCCCTGTTTGAAAGCCTTGCATCTCTGCCAATGGGTGGCCGACCCCTCGGACACGTTGACCACTAGAGTGGACACAACCCACGAGTGAAGTAGAAACATGGGGCAGCTCTGATACCAATTGATGCAAACAGGTGCAATGAGAGAACTCAACCTGCAAAGTACTGTCCAAGTGAGGAAACCAACTACCTGGCCCATGTGGGACTGCGTCACTACTGTAGGGCATTAAAAAAGAACTTGTTAGGAGTCGTGATTGGTTAACTAAACGCTTCAAGAAAACTGGTCTTTGTAAGCTCTATCAGTAGTCAGTACCACCCAAAAGCTAACTCTGGTAGACTCATGCCCAACCATCGAACACAAAAGACAGCCCTTACAACCTATGACAAACCAGTAATATACTACTCTAGGGAGGCCTAGTGAGAGCAGATGACCAAGCGAAAAGGTGCTACTCCCACTTGATTAACTAAGGGAGCAAATCTTTGGGACTAACTGAATCTCCATGTCACTTCACATTTTGAGATAAACTCGGCCTTTAATAGGTCACAGAAAATATAACATGCCACCACTAGTGACCACAAACATTTGTAGCTTACTTCATGGACTACAAGTAGAGGACGCTAAGATGACATTTAGAGAAGGCAGTTGAAAGAACGGTCATGATTGTTGAGCAATTTGTAATCTTGCAGGGAGGACAACACAGCAAATTCTACCTGACAGCCCCTCCAGCTGAATATCATGCAAGTTAAAACTGTAAATGATGCCATTACAATGCATCACTTGAAATTCTTAATTGCTTACTGTAGTTCACAAGTAATCTGGCACACTCTAAATTAAAAATGCAAAAAAGGTCGTGGTCATTGTCACTATCACCATTAAAGCCTTTGTCCCAAACTAGTTAGCGTAGGTTACATATATTCTTTTCATCTATTCTCCCCTAACCAAGCAAGTGTTTTCATAGAGAAAGGCCTGTTTTATACTTATTTAATTACAAAGAGTCCAAGTGGCTGCAACAAGGCTCCGTTGAGTTATCATCTATAAAAAGTTCTTTTTCAATATTTAGTATCCCATACCAACTATTTCAAGAAATTCAAATAATATATGCAAATATAAGATGGTACAGTTTTAGACTTTAAGAGGGGAGCTGGCCAAGGAGTATCTTAAAGATAGAAAGAATTGCATGATCAAGACAAGCAGCATTTCCCAAGGCTAGTCTTGATGATTCTAGTGAATGGGTGAAGATCCCATATTTTATGGATGTTTGTAAATTGCAGCATCAGACTGCAAAAGCTCTTATTCCTTTTCTGTTTGCCTCGGCACGTTCAGACTACAAGCTCCATGACAATCAAGAAAATGGTCTGGATTATGAGAAACTTTTAGAAGATATTTTTTTTTTTTTCCAGCTATCACATCATTTCAGAAGTTTGAGAATTGCACACTTCCTTCATTAGCGGATGTTTGTGAATGCAGCATCAGATTGCCAAAACTCTCTCTTATAACTTTTCTACAAGCTACAATTTCAATCGATAGATAGGACTAGATAATGAGTAATGCTTCTAGGCGAATTCCTTAAATAGCAGACGTATGTAAAATGCAGCATCGGATTGCCAAAGCTCTCTTATTACTCTTCTACAAGCTACAATTACAACCGACAAACAGGTCTAAATGAGCTTTTCAATACCTTTTTTTTGTATTAAGATACAAAATCTGTTGACTCGGTTGAGAAGTCTGAAGCTTGTACACTTCCTTAATCATCAACATATTTATCCATACATCACATTGCTTAATTATCCCGATTAATAATAAGAAAAGAATAAATCAGAGAACTCAACTTGTCCATGCTGCTTACAATGAAAGGTCTGTACCTACCACCATATTGTATCTTACACTGCTGCTCATAGCAATAATAAGAAAAGATAACTCACAAATTTAATGTATGCCTGATCAACCAAATCCCTAGACTGTCCCTGGATGTATTGCTCCATACGCGTCGCAAGGGTTGCAAATCTGTGCAGAAAATGATATAAAGTCATTTAAGAATTTACTGAACCTAGAAAGACTAAGAAACTTTAATTACTAATAAAGAGTACCAGGATCTTTAAAGGAGCAAAATGCAATACTTCAATCTGACCATGAAGGGCAATTAGGCTATGATTAGGTGGAAAATTCAGTAAACTACTTCTCAGTTGGTGCTAACTGATCTAGTCACCAGATCTTTATCACCATTATGCAATAGTTTGTCTTACCTTCTATGGCATACCCATTGTAAAGACGCATATGTGATTTAACACAGATAAATTATCTATGTGCAACTTGGCATGCCCATTGTAAAGAAGCATATGTGATTTAACACAGATTAATTATCTATGTGCAACTTATGACAGTTTATAATCAATGAAAAAAGTGCTCATTCAATTTCAGTTTTGTTTCTCCAATCTTAAGTTTACACCTAGTGCAATTTAGTTGCCTAGAGTGGAGTTATGGTTCTCCGGATAGACAAATCGCGAATGGTATCAAGGGAGATACCAATTGTCATTGTCTAGGTAAATGAGTGAGTGTGTGTGTGTGTGAGTGTGTGTGTGTGTGTGTGAGTGAGAGAGAGAGAGAGATTCTCATGCCTAGATCTAACCAACAGAACTTACCAAGTTTGTCATGCCTAGATCTAACCAACAAGGAAAATTCAAGAACAAATAGCTGAAAGCGTACGTCTTGACTCTTGACAAAAACAAATAGCAGAAATCTTTTTTTTTTTTGTTCTTTTTTGTGCGTCAAGAAAGGTTTAAGTTGTCAAGTACAATAAAAAATCATGGTTAAAAAATGGGGGCCTACCAGGACAACATTTTTACAAACATAAAACCATGGTCAGCATATAGTTGTACTGTATAGGTGCATTATGAAAATTTTCCATCTTCCACAAAAATCTGAAAGTCAATGACTAATAGAACTCCCCTCCCTTCGCCTCCCCTCCTCTCCCGTCACCCCTCAACCCTATTCATATTTTGAGGTGTAGTACGGTATGAAGAAAGTTATGTATCGAGAAAAGAACTCCAAGTCATTTAAAACTAGAACTGCATGTTTACTTATCCCAAAAAAAAACCACATCTGCACGTTCAAAATGGGTTCTTTTTTTATTTTTGGGAGTAAAATATGGTTTTCCTGTCTTCAGCCACCCAACATAAAAAATTCTACGCCAGCTAGCAGACATTAGGATACTCTAGTTCAGAACACCTCGCATGTCAAGGCCAACTATAACGTTCCCAGGCACATATCAAACTTTTTGTGAGAAACCTTTCATTTCAAGATGTTTTTCGTCTCGTTAGATGAATGCTGTTCAACTGTGGGGCCCTTAAATGACAGGTGATCCGAAGCAGCCAATGGTCTATAATTGTATTTCTATATATGTCTAGCCTAACTCATTGCAACTAACCAGAAAGTGGAGATGCCTCGAATCAAAAATTGCGTAGTTCATGAGAAGAATACATAGTGCGTGGATTAATAGAACCACCAACGATAGGTCTGGTTTACCTAGGTATATATGACAAGACGCCAATCTGTCGAACATTTCGATCATTTCTTTCGATCTGATGACAAGCTTCCTCTACAAACTGCAATAGGCATACGACTTAAGATACAGAAGTTCATAGCGAAAAGAACTCAAATGGAAAGTAATATCCAGTAATTTACACGGCCAAACTGCATAGTAATTCTAGATTCCAGGTCATCGAGCAAGAGGCGAACAAATCCTGCAGCATCCGCTTTCTGACCGGAAAGATAACGTTCCGTGATCCCATGCATTGATATGCAGCGCAAAGGATCAATTTTGTATGCCCAATCCACCACAGCATAGAAATCTTCCTAAAGATTCGACACAAAAAGGAAAAAAATGTGAATTCAAAGGTTTTGCTTGGAACTTCCAACTAAAATTTGGACTTCATGGTTGGTCCTAGCTATGATTGTTGCTGCTACCAAAAATAAAAAAGCATGATAGTGCACAAAAATAATATGAGTGGTAATATGTGTGTAATGTCCTCTTCATTCCACCTGAAAATATGTCCATGTGTAGTTTATTTAAAAAGTAATTGGGCGTTAAGTTCTTATAGCGGTAACCAAAGCAACAATACCATGTAGAAGCCTAATGCATTTAGAGCTGTCTCTCAGACAAGAAAATACTAGACACCAAAAAGGCAGGCGGACCCATGACAAAACGATGAACAGCTCAACCTCCTATGCAGAACAAGGAGCTGTCCAAGACCTCAAAAAGAGACGAGTTGACAACAATAAAGCGACTAACTTTAGCTAGAGGCCACACCCTCAAAGGCTCTCGAGTTCCTCCTTTCAAGTACGCCCAAAAAGGCAAGTAAACCAAAAAAAAAGGCAAGTAAACACAGCCCAAAACTCTATTTTCAAACTCCTTGAAGATTCAACAACAACAAAAAGGCATGACCCAGCTAACGCCCAATAAGCAACAACTCATATATCAAATATCCTCCGCAAAATGAAACCCAAAAGAAGATGAACGATTGACTCCCACTACGCTTGCGCATAAAGCACCAGTTGAGATACACTTCTCGCCATGATTGAAGGCTTGTTCTCCTCAGCAAAGAGCTTGGGTTCTAATTCTTCCAGCTATGGTTAAGCGAGGCCTTAGCGTGGTGATCTCGCACGAACCAGGACTTGCATCTGGTTCTCGTTTGACAGCTCTCTCTCCCTCCATTGTTTGCCGGATTAGAAAAAATACATACACTTCCCTCTTCTACTTATATACTATCACCCGTGGCATCGCCTTCCTGGCCGCCGTCCATGGAAGAAACAGACCCTGGAAGGAGCCAAAAACCTCTGAATCGTCCTTGTGGGGAAAGCTTCCCCTTCTCTAGCCTAGCTGTCTGCCGAAAATAAAGCCATTACATGAATAATATTCCTTTAATCATCACCTTTCAAAGCACTCGATCCTCCCCACAACACATCAACCGAATAAGGAAACTGCCAATTCCATGACAGGGCGGCACCATGAGACACAAGGACACACGGCATCAAAACTTCCTTGCCGCTGGCAAAGCTTAACAGCACTGGACACGTCTTAGAGAGGCATCCTTGGGACAAGACTAAACCAAATGTGCTTCATAAAGTACCCCCACCTCTTGTTGATGACCACCCTGGGTGCATATCTAGCAAGTTTCTCGAGAACATCATTTTTGGTGTCTGCAAGTGTATCTTGGTTGAACCTTCTTCAGCTTTTGCAAACCTAGTATGGATCAGGCTTTCAAACTTATTTCTTTTGGTCTCAATTTACCCTCCCACCTTTCCTTTTTAATATTTCTAAGCATCATAAGAAGATAAAGATGAGAATGTTTTGGGAAAGTAAATAAATTTAAGAGGGTAACGGTTTTGTAAGCTTGGGTGTCTATGCTGCCTTGGTTATCAGTTCACATTCATGGTTTTTGTGCTTCACCAAGATTTCACATCAGTATGTCGGTCAATTTTCATTCTTTCCCTTCCTCCCTTTCGCTTTTGACAGACAGCTAGTTGATCTCCACACTGCATTGGTCCCAACTAAACACAACAACGCTTTTACTAACATAATTTTGTCTTACACTAAGTACACCAGGAAGTAATACGACATTAATGTGCAACTATTGTTTGTCATCCATTACATTCATAATGCTATGAACTGAACAAAATTATCATTTGAGCTCTAGGCTCTGAATCTGCTTCTCCACAAAGCAACTATAACCCGAGGGTCACAAACATTTCACTTTTGTTGAGCAATTGATTAAACTGAGAGGAGATATAAAATTAATGAGATGGTGTACTATTACTTGTATTCCATCAAGCAAATCACGGAGTGATTCATTTAGTGCCTCCAGCTCCAGAGATTTTTTACCTACAACATTACCGGAACAGGCTGAACAAACTGTCAACATAGCTAAAAGAAACAAGTGCACGATACGAAAAACTACCAGCTTTGCTTTCATTTTCATCGATGTCCATGATGCCTAAATCATCATCGTTGGCATCATCATAATTGGGTGCGCTCTTGCTACCATTGGCAAGGCCTCCTGGTGGAACAAGGGCAGGAACTTCAAAGCACATAAAGTGTGCAAAAAAAGAACTCTGCAATATGACCGATGGAAGAAGAAAGGGTCCAATTAGGGGCAATTTCTATTTAAATCTCAGAAAGAAAAAAATACATAACTAGGGTTTTAACCTCGTCGACAAGGAGAGGGATGAAAATAGTTAGCATTTTGGCATAAGCCTCCGAAACATTCGAAGTATCGGCATTGTTCACACTTTGACTGGAACCTGTGGACCCTTCAAGCCAGACAGTTGGATTTCTTGACGCTTTCGTACTAGCACGAAGCTCATTTGCAAACTCACGAGCCTGTAAATGATGTTTTATAAGTTTAAGCAACCTCTCTTCAAATGAACAAATCCCTACATGCCACAAATGATCTAACCACGGTAATAATGAAGATTTCAGCTTCAAATTTCAATGAAGCAGAAATTTGGTCCTATAATCATCAAATGGAAGTTTAAACTGCAAGTAGTTTCAATTGAACCAATAAAACCGCAAAATTTACGCGCTACAAATGCTCTAACCACGGTAACAATGTACATTTCAGCTTCAAATTTTAATTAAGCAGAAATTTGGTCCTACAATCATCAAATGGAACTTTAAACTGCAACTAGTTTGACTAAAACCAATAAACCAGCAAAATTGGAACAATACTCATCCCAAACCATATAGATAGAATGTTGACAGGTTTAAGAACTTAATCTTCCAACATAGGACAGTTTTGAAATCCTATTCATCACACTCAGCTTCTTCTCCTAGTTTGTGTATGAATTGGGTGATATTGAACATCTTGAGGGCACTTTGCCTTTAACTTCACTGCCACAGTCGTTCAGTATTGATTGATAGATCGACAAAAGCTTTCAGAGTACGAAATAACAGAATATTTTTGAATCGGGGTCTTGCAGCCCAAATACATAATTGTGATGATGACAAAAAATGTGGAACTCCAAGACAAGCAACAGATTCAATTGGAAAAGCAACCCCAAGACAGAAAGAAAAAAGAAACTGCAGAACAAGTGCCCAAAAGTTTGTTTGTCCCTGACCTCACGACGTAGAAGCAAATTGAGGGAGCTACAGTAAGCCTTCCTCAATGACCCTAAGCAACTCTTATCGAGACTCTGCAAAAGAAGCAAGGAGAATTTCAGAAACAATGAGAGTAAGGAAAAAGAACAAAGAATAATAACCCCAAAACAGTTATGGCATTTTCAGTGTCATCTAACCTTCAAGTGTTGCAAAAGGCGAGCATATGTCCTGCATTTGTACCGCAGATCAGCATGATCAGGCCTCTTCAACTGTCCCCGCTGTTCAGTCCAAGAGACCAACCAAACTTAGGGATCTGAATTTAGAATGTGAACAATGAACTTGTCTCGTTAGTGTACCTGAGAGAAGTAACTCTTGTCACTTATCATGAAATCCACCAAACTAGCAAAATAGTTTCTCAAGAACTCAGATGCTCTCCGCACAAAAGTCGTCTTCAATTTATCAAGTTCTGCCCGCTTCTCTTTAACCTGTAAAAACACCATCACATGCTATTTAAAATAAAAATTCTTAGACACCATTCTCTGGGCCCCTTATTAACAACTTTAACATATAATCACATATATGTAGTTTCAGTGGTCGTAGGACATGTATTTAACTACACTTTCACCGAATTATCCACAGATGAGATTCATACGAATTTTCTGTCTTGTGTTTATCTCAAGACTATCGCGGGTCTGACGACAGCTAGATTCGAAAAACGCTGGTATTTTGGCCAGCAATCATCATATCTTGACTCGTATATATGGATAAAGCTACCAAAAAAAAGACACAATGACAACCTTGCCCTGCATAAGTAGTCATTCAGCGTAGCTGCCTAAGTAGCTGCTGGGCTAACTATGTAGAAAAGAGTTGTCAGAATTCAAATTACTATCCAGCAGCTTTGTTGCACTTTCAAGATTGAATTCAACCATTTTCAGTTGATATTTGCATTCGTTGATATATATCATGCTTGAGTAAAAGGGAAAAATAAGCTTCTTGCATTCGTTGATTCACCAGGTTATTCTATATCCCAATCAAACCCGTCATTGTTAGGCTGAGTTATGGTCAGCCAAAATTAAGCTAGAAAATGTCGCTAAATCATTTTCTGATGCCAAAATCAGTCAATACTAAGGCCCGTTCACGCTTATACAGAATAAGCAATAGTGGTTTTAAGATAAATCTACGGACCTAAGGCTGACAAAGCCCAGAAAGCTCTAGAAAGGTATTATGACATTCAAAGCCTTCTCTAGATATACCAGCTCATACAATCAACTTGACTGCTTAATAGACAAAAAGACATCCTGCATGTAGCTTAACTACTTTACATAATTGTTATAAAGCTTCAATGTCCAATATTGTCAAAGGTATCAATGAATTCTAGCCTAGATTGCATTTTGGATTTTCTATGGAACTGCATCTTACAGAAGAAGGAAGTAAAGCACGGCAAGTGAGTCCACTATAGCTTGTTTGAGGACATAACAAATCAGAATATGAAGTACAGTTGATACAGCTTATGAAAGGATCCTGCATGCACTAGTTTCCTTTCCAACAATGTCATAAGCACATTTTCTTTTTGAAAAAGCAAACATAAATTGAAAAAGCGCTAAGCGAGATCCACACACCTGGAGGGGTTTTGATGACTCAAGCATACACTGTTTCTTAGACACAGGTTCTATATGCCTTTAGGGTTGCTGTTCAGCACGACATACAAATTCACAGGTGCATTTCATGTTACCATACTTGCGTAAATAGCAAACCAACTCGGGAAATTTCTGATGTAAGTAATCAATTAGTTCGGGCTTGTTTAGTATTTAACTGGGACCACGATAAAGTTGAGTTATCTAGAACTCTGTACACTATAGATGGAGAAACATCTATTTGTTTTTTTAGTTCTTCTGGTAAGGTATGGTGGATGGATAAGTCTATATGATTGTTCATAAACACAGCATGTGGACTACTGCATTATGACATGTTTATTATATCTATCAGTACATACCAAGTAATCCGGTACTTGACCGGATCAAGTTCCAATACACATCAAATAGTTGGCCAGCGAAATCTTTACTTTTTGCATGAAACCCAGCGTTCCACTTTACGACAATCTGCTTATAACACTAGTCGAATTAACAAGCAGAAGAGAGAGGTAGTGTACATACGGCTCTCATGGTTGCATAATTAGGATCCAAGGTAGGTACTTCAAGACCACGTAAAGCACCGGTTAACCACTCACAAGCTTCAATATTTTGAAGCATACGTGCCTCATCAAATGAACCTCCAGTTAGACATGCAGCATACTGTGACAAACAAAACATGATGAAAAGCAAACATAATACGCCTCGACAAATCCCCACATAAAAACAATTTAAAGGCACCTCAGAAGGGATGCGCAGTCTTTCAAGAAGCTTATCAAGTTCCTCAATCAATGCTTTATTATTTACAGACTGCATTTCCAGCTTGTTATTTCGGGTTTCTATCTGCAATGAATAAACAATATTCCATATCCAAAATAAAGGGTCATGCATATATAGTCCATAAAAGATATTTTCAGATGCCTAAAAGAAAGCAAAGACAATATCGAATAAGAGATCCCTACCGACTCAATGTCCTCTCTCATGTGCCTAAGTTTTACATTAAAAATGCCTAGCCATTCATCCATGTCCTCAACACAATTTGTGGCTGACTCGAGCCCCTGCAATACCTGCAGTAGCCATACCTTAACCGTCAACTTGGAGGACTTCAATAACAATCGATCATTACAATCCGAAATGCAATTCACCAGACCCTTAACAATAACTGTTAAAGCATTGGTTAGTACCAATAAGATAGCTCATTTTACGAGCGTTTACGTATAATGATTTGTTAGTAAACGGTTACAAAGGTAGCTCCAACCAGAAGTGAAGAACAAAGGGTAGGTAAGGTGGGGGGAAAGGTTAACTTGAAGATGATGGGCCGCACTACGCTATCAACATGTACCGAGTACGAAAAGTGATACAAGTTGGAAAAGACCAAGATGCAAGCATAAATATGAAGTGTATGTATGTTACGAACCACAAAGGGGAATGCCAAAACCTAGTAAGCTTTATCCCATTGCATATAGCTGGGAGTGGAAGGCATGGTGGCCACGAGATACACTACACAAGATGCACACATTCATGAAGAAAAAATTACAAGGTGGAAAAAGTAATGAAAAGGAAGAACATTTATGATATACAAGACAACAATAAAACCACAAGCCCCACATAAAATAGAAGATAGTCCTCAGGCCACGATCATTCTTTTGTAATAGAAAAGGTTACCTCATCTATTAATGGCTCACTTTCCAAAATTGCATGCACATTTGCTGCTTCCAAAGCTTGAAGTTCTCGCTTCAACCGCTCAGAAAAGGCCTCGGCTTCCCCAATACCCATGACATAACTGCAAACGACATGCTTAAACTCATTTACAAGCAATGAAAAGACTGAAGCTTTTATCAAAAAAGAAAAGATTGACCGAAGATAATTACGCCTCGCAGCAATGCGATCTAGAAAAGTGCTCTGCACTTCGCAGAGTGGCTTTCTTTGTGTTAACAACACCTCTAAATTCTACTTCAGCCAAGGATCATTTGAGAAGGGGGCATTTGTTAGCTTGTAAATCATCTGGGATATTTGTGGACCACCTGCTGCTTAATGGTACTTAACAGTTTGTCGCATCTTCTGTGTGCCTTAATAAAGGTCTAGTGGGTCATGCCAAGGCCCCGGATTGTGTTGTTGAGTATGAGGGGTGGGTACGTATATGAAGTGGAGAATGGCGCCACTTGCACATGCACCCCTTTGATGGAGTTGAGTTGTCACCACATCTCTTCATGCTCTACTTTTGAATATCCTTTCTTTCTCACACGAGGAGGATTCCCTGGTTCGATAATGCCAGTCGTAATTTTTTTTTGGAAGTTCTGTGTTGGGGTTGTGGTGTAGTGAGAAGGCTTCTGGAAATTTGGTCTAATTTATTGTCCGAATGTAAGACAATAACTCCCATTAACCCTCTTGAACATCCCTGACAGAAGCTTTGAGAGCTACTCAGCAAACACGCAACATGAATAAGTGACCAAGTTCGTAGACCTTTACAAAACTTTCGACAGCACAAGGCTACTAATTTGTGATAGTGCACTATGCCATGTTTCCACTTATTCATTACGCTTTCATTGCAAGTTACTGTAAAGAAACTTCTGCTACTATATAATTCTAGTCTTTCGTAATATGTTGCAAACAAAAAATTTGAGAAAACAAACAGCAAATAATAAATTAAATAAAAGCTGTCATATGATACTAAATGCATAACAAGCACACGTATCAACGCCAAAACTGATATCAATTTGAGGTTAAAGAAAGAAACGATACATACGTGTCTAAAAGAGCCTCCATGTCCTCTTCCTCTGCTTGAGACACGAGTTCTTTTTCAACAGTTACCTTGATGTCGCTTTCTACCACCGCAGCTGCCACAGGTCCATCTTGGAGATTCCGTTGCTTAGGAACTGTTGGTGTATTTTCCTATTTTAGATCCATGTAATTTAAGACAATAAATTAGGATTAGACATCACAGAGATGCAATCAATGTATACTTCGCTGACTTGTCTAAGTCACATTATGAGTTCTTATGGTATAACCACAGGAAGGATAAAGCGGTAAACAACAACCCAGTTAAGAGATTAACCACAGGGCTCTTAGCACGTTCAGAAAATTCAAAAAAGATCCCCACCAAAATGTGTATATATTTTTTTTTATCGTCTTGGCTTGTGCCTTCAGACAAAACAGTCAATCTACATTAACAATTGAGATACGAAAGATCAGTGAGACACTTTTATATTTAATAATAACTTATATCCATTTGATTCAAAGGATTATGCTCACAGAAAGGGTTTCCCTTAGGCTGATATACACGATGGATCGCAGCCTGATATGTCAAATAAATCTTAAACAGAGAAAAAAAAATTGTCACATTGCACTCAAGGACTTTTTCTGAGTTGTGTCCACTTCAATCACAATACAAAAAATAATACCCTACTACTAAGATGACTAAAGCTCAAAAAAAAAAAAAAAATACTGATGGTAAAATACTGTACTGAAATAAGATAAACCACAGAGCATAGTGAAACAGAAAGGAAAGGTACAAGTTTCAAAAGGGTGAGATAACATTTACACCTACCTTTGCCCAGAGAGCCATCTCCACGACGTCAATACCAACCACTTTAGGAAGATGGCCAAGTACGTCTTTGCATATGTTTAAGATGCAAAGTAGAAGGCGGTTCCTACAAAATGATGGAATTACTAAGGACCGGTGGTTTAATAGTAACACAGGAACATGAATGAAACAATATTTAACACCGAAATGCACAAGTTCCTATCACCTGTCATCAATATTACGCATGGTCCACTGAGGTGGAGCGACACTCTGATTTCTAAGGTTGTCAAACCCCTGCAGGAAGTTAAGGCTATTCACATTAGTTTTTAGATATTCTTAATATGGACTGCCACCAATATAAATGAAAAGGAATGTAAAAATCCACGGTTTTGCAAAAGGAAAAGCATTACCAGCATGAATGTACATCCACTCGGGTCATTTGTTACGACCTCCACCTTTGACATATGTTTCAGCTTGTATAATTTTGCAGGCTACAGTCAACAAGTATATTATAAGAGAAAAACATCTAAAACTCATGAAATTTTAAGTCAGTGAGTTGGATCATGGAATCCTTTAAACAAACTTAGTTTCTTTTAGGCTGTTTACACTTTAACAGAACTACTCACTCGCTGGCCACACAACTGAAATAAGTCATAAAACTTGAGTACTACACAACTGTCAGATCTCAAAGATTCTCAGAATTCATAAATACTAATCTAGAAGAGAAAAGGATTACCTCAAGAACTCCTCCAGTGGAATACTTTAAAACACGAAGAAAAGCTTTAGTCCGCTGACCTTCTGATTTTGCTGCATTGTTTACAAAGCACGAGCTGTTATTCGCCAAGCTACACAAAGTGACTACTGACTAACAAAAGCCTGTTTGGTTACCATTTTCTCTGTTTTCATTCTCTCTAAACCCAATTCTGTCTTGGAAAACCCCAAATTCAAACACTATTCATCAACTCCTTGCAACTACGATTTGGAACTCATAGCACGCATTTTGACATAAAAAGCTATTGAAAAATGATATTCCAACGAACAGAGGTACTTTCATATTTTATAAATAGTAGTTGACTGAATATTGTTATGTTTGTAATGCTAAAAATGGTGTCCAAACATGTTTTTTATTTTTTCCTGAAAAGACAACTTTACCATATTCCCAAAAAACATGAAGATGAAGAAGAAGAAAATAGTAACCAAGTGGGGCGTAAGTGGTCACACAAACCGTTGTAGAGTGTTTGTTTTTATTAGATATGGTTTCAATAGAAAAAGTCTCTTGCTATTTTTCCTTTTTATCATCTCCAACATTACAAACGGCAGCATGAACAATCAGTAAGCTTGCAGACAGAAACGTTAAATGAGTCGCCAAATTGGAACTGTGACTAACAATGGAAAAGCTCGCTTTGGAAGGGCTTGGGGCTAAAACGCACAAGCCTGGGCTTCTAAGAAGGGGCTTTGCCTAACCAAAGCGAAAAGCTAATGATGGGCTTAACTGGTGTTTGCACCTAGGCGCGTTTCATAACTACGAGTAATTTTTAGGTAAGGAGTCCCTGCCACCTCATAGATGCCATTTAGCGGTGACAACCAATAAAAACATGCGCACCGAGCTTGGGTGTAGACAAGTGGCCAAGGTGTAGACATTGTCTTCATTCCTGCAAACAGCTCTAGCCCAATTTCTCTGCACTCGTCTGGGGTGCCGTCCGGCTTCGGTGGTGTGCTCTTATTGGTTTTCCATCACATGTCGACGAGGCAATGGGGACTCGAAAATAAGAACTTCTCCACCACATGAAGAAAAATAAAAGTTCTCCAAGGGTAAAGAGCCAACTACAGTCACTTCCTCTTACACTAACACCTTTTACTGAAAGACATTGCATATCAACAATATGCTTCTAAAAAACTACATATATGGTATGGCAGAATTTTCATTCTAATCTCATAAAAACCGCAAAAAATCACCACTACATAAAGCGCGTTTCAACCATTAGCCAAATACAATCGAGTTCGCTCCTCTAAAATCTCATAAGCAATAAGACTTAGACATTAGCTAGGCCTAAATACAACTGTTTTGACCAGTAGCAATAGCACTAATTCTATAACTTGTCACTCTAGACTTTCACTGATACCAGTTCAAAGCTCATCCAATCCATCATTGTCCAATTTTATTACCTAAGCACTCTCCACTGTTCATCTCTCGAGTTCACATTTCAACGATGCGTATTCAGGAACAAGAAACTTAAAGCCTCTGAGCAAAACTGGCTTCGTGCTCTAGCTCTGGTGGTCTTATAGCTTATGCAATCGCCGGACTTCATCAAGACGCAGCGCCTCCTCGGCTCCGCCCAAAGCCAAGCTGAAACATATTATAGCCGTAGAACACAAGCCTTCCACGCTTGTTGGACGCGACCAGTCTGAGCAGCGGCAGTAAGGATTCCTTCTCGTTGAGCAGCGGTAGCTAAGGAAACAAAAGCTGTAGTAAAACCGCAACTGGTATTACTTATCAACAGAAATCCGTGTACGAAGGAAGACTGGAGGTTAGTAAGATCACGCTTTCTTGTGGAGCGACCACCGGTTATCCTGCTAGTAATCTTCATTCAAACATATAATTGCAGCTATTCCTACATTAAACTTTAAAACCTCACGACCTCTCGCTGTAGGACCTCGGTTTAATTATAAAATCGCCATAATAACAAGCCACAAATAGTTCAATTTACTGAAATTGCGTAAACAACGGTGAATAGAGTGGGATCATATCGGTAAATCATGGAAATGAAGCATCTATGTCCAGAATTGATGTACAGAGAGAGAGAGAGCATACTTGAGATGGCGAGGACTCTAGGTTTGGCCATGTGGCCGCGGCCTAGCTTGCCGGATTTGCCCCAGATGCCGCGGCTCTTGGCAACCCGGATCGACATTACGATCTTCTGCTTGGTTCCCTCTATTGCCGCCTCGCACGCTCGCCGCAGCTCGTCGTCGTCAGCGCTTGATTTCGCCATTTAGTGTTCGAGCTCTAGCCCTCGAAGACGGCAACAATGATCAGGCCGATTGAAAACTCTATCTAACAGTCTGACTCCAGGTGAAAAGAGATGCTGCATTCATACCCAAAATTGTTATATTTTGAATAAATTTTAAAATGATAATAACTACAGTGATTTTGTGAAACCATCAACATTTTGCAATTTTTTTACGATTAATAAGGCACGAGTTCTGGTATTTTTTCTTCGTTAGGGAACTATCTATGGATTTGCCAATTATCCTTTCATGCCGCGTGAGCAGACCTAAATATTTATTTGATCTAAACATTTCTGTTTTTCTCTCTTTAACATATGATATATGATAATATATCGGTCGTATGATTCAATCAACAAATTTTAAAACACCACTGGCCAAGTCAAGAGTAATTTTTGTTCATTCGATGACGACTCTTGTTTTTTTACAATAAAATTAGAACTTAAAATACATACAAAGTCGAATGTATTATAGATTCTCCTACTAGGGATGCATTGTAATCAATTGAAGCAGTAAAATAGTTACATTTCGATCACATGAGTCTAAACAGGAAGAAATTTTTCTACAAATATCTTATTGCATTATTCAAACAAAATTGATGAAATACGAAAAGTGTAGCCGCTATGATGCGATGAAAAAATTGGCACAAATCTTCATTACAAGTCGTGCAGTCGAATTTGAATAATGCGATGAAAAAATTGCATTATGTTCTTTTTATATTGGTCAAAATACTTCGCTGACGGTCACTTTAGATTTTATTACAAATTATGAAAGCGAAGCATTATTCAAATTCGACTGCACGACTTCGCACTATATACGTAGTAATGTTCTTTTGACTCTTTTTACGAGAGATGAGAAATGATGATAAATCTCCTTATTGAATTCATTTTCATTACTATTATATTGGGTTCCAAATTTAGACATTCTTTCTGGTTTTTCTTCTTAAAAAACAGGCAAGTGAAATACAATCATACATGCACATTTCCATAAATTTTCAAAAGAATAGTACTCCGTCTCCGTGTAAAACGCAAGCTTCTTGGTAGCAAATTAGGAGTCGAGACTGTGCCCTTCCTTGCCTACAAACATTCTATAAAATTGGTTATATTTCTTAAAGAAAAAATAAAGTTATAAATTACAAGACTAGGTAAAATAAAAAGAAAATTTCATCCGACAGGCTCTGTTTGATAACATTTTTTTTTTCAGTTTCCAAAAAAAAAAATTAAGGAGCAGTTTAAATTTTTTTTTACAAAAACAAGTGAGTGTTTGATAACCCATTTTTTATTTTGAGTTTTTATTTTGTGGTGGTTTGCGGTGGCGGTGGTGGGGCGTGGCGGTGGCTGGTGGCTGCCGGCGGTGGTCGCTGGCCGCCGGCAGTCGCCGACGGTGGTCACCGGAGGTGGCTGCCGGGCGCCAGCAGTTGCTGGCGGTGGTCACCTGAGGTGGTCGCCGGAGGTGGCCGTCAGCCGACAGTGGTCGCCTGAGGTGGCTGCCGGCCGGTGGTGATCGCCTGAGGTTGCTGCCTGCGGCCGGCGGTGGGAGGGTGGTTTCAAAAAAAAAAAACCAGAGTTTTTTTTTCTTCTTCAATTTAAAAACTGGTTTTTTAAACTGAAGAAGAAAAAAAGAAAAACAGTTACCAAACGCAACTTTTTTTTTCAGTTTCCAAAACTGGAAAATAAAGGAGTGTCAAACAGAGCACTTGCCCCTTACATTCCCGGTAATGTTCGAGATTGAGTAAGAAACCTAACATCTAATTTAATGTTAAATGTCTTGCCAACTAGAGTGTCGGTCCCTCTGTCCAAAAATCGTCTATCAACAAACAAATGCAAATGCGTCACGTCGCCCAACCCCTGCGATTTCTTCGTTTTCCTTGTGGCCTGCATTTGGTTAAAATCTAGTATTTTTCAATTAATTTAACTCGAGGTAGGTTCATGTAATTACATTAAAAAATCGAGCCAATCAAGATTAAACAAACATTTTCTTCCTTAAACAAATTCGAACCGAGTTCGATCATACCATAAAAAACACATCCTCTGAATTTGTTTCAATTTCATAAATAGTTCTACTTTTAATGTCCATCTAAAATAAAATAAAAAGTGTGTCCATTTTTTGATTAAAAAAAAAGGAAGAGAAAAACTTTTCCTTGGGCTCGGAAATCCAGGCCCGAGCTTGGTGTCGTCAAAGTTACTCTTGACTGCCCTTTCCTCACTCGCTGAAGAGCTAGGGTTTTCAGAAGGCAAAAAAGGAGACATCCTAATCCCGCCGTTGCAGAAGCAAAAGCAGCCATGGCGAGCACCAAAGTCCAGAGGATCATGACCCAGCCTATCGTACGACCTTCTACCAAATGTTGTTGTGCTTGAATTTTAGTATAATGTTACATTGGGTGACTTTTACTAACTCGTTTTCTTTTTCTTTTTCAGAATCTGATCTTCAGGTTCCTTCAGAGTGTAAGTGCTGTCTTTATCCTCCTCAATTCTCCATGTTTATTGTCCACCTATTGTGATTATCTGATATGTATTGACTTATTTATCTGAATCGACATAGAAAGCCCGCATCCAGATATGGCTGTTTGAGCAGAAGGACTTGAGGATCGAAGGACGTATCATTGTATGTCATGCTTAAACCCTAATTGTCCCTATCTTCCCCCAGCTCTTTTTGTTAAATTTGTTGAAATTAGTTTAGGTTTTTTTAGGAGTTTCGGAGTGTGGGGGGTTCTTTAGGTTACATAATCAAGTTTCGGATGAAATTTTTTTCGGGGTCACTCACATTCTCATAAGATACGAACTCTTTTATTTTTGCCCTTCGAAGTTGAGTTAATTAGAAGTCTGCCAGTTTTTGCATATAATTTGCTTTTGACTAGAATATGATTTCAGAAGGAATATAATTTTAGCAGCCATCACAGGGATTGAAGTTACCTCAACGGCTAACCTCATCTACCAGACCACATTGTTTTTTTTATTTAAAAAATTCTTTGGAGTTGCAGCATTTTCTGTTTTAGTGTCTTTAGATGGCTTCAGACTTTGGTAGCTTGCGAAGATAGATCCAGCGCTAGAAGCAATCGAAGGTCTTTGGGATTTTAGTTCTTACATATTAATGCCTACGAAGCCACAGTTTGTAGACTAATGCGTCAAAAAAAAAAAAAGGAGGTCAAGTCTCAGATACCTTTGATTGAGGATTCATGTATCTTAGGAAGGTGGGACTGATTTGCTGGCTTACATGAAGCTCACGTATTGGAAACTTAAGTACAAAACAAGGAGTCACTAAACCTACCGACTTTGACATCTTTCTGGGGCTGTCATTATTTCTGCAAGAACCATGACACTGTAGGATAACTTCATGGTTTGTTTGTCAATTTCTTGAGATGAAGGCACTACAAGTGCAGTTTTGAGGATTGAAGGCACTGCAAGTGCAGCAGAACTGTCCAATATGATTTATAAGTTTTGCGTAGCTAATGGGCGAACGGCCGACGCTTTGGTTTAGAAAGGACAGGAGTAGCAAAACAGTTTTTCCCTTCCTGTTGTAGATCTTTGTAATGACGGGTAAATTTCCTAGAATGGCGGTGAGGCTGGCAATGCTATACGTTTGATGATGTCGATAAGGTGGGGGTGGCTCCCAATTGAGAAAAAGATGCACATCGCTTAACTACGTTTTGACATCTCCAACCCCAGGGAGAAAAAGTAGGTTGTGTCAAGTTGATTGGATAAGAAAAGGTAGGGGGAGACTGAAATAACATGGAGAAAAGTGAGAAAATACATGATTGCTATAATTTTATGATAGTGCTTGGATAAGGGAGAATGGCAGGGAAGGATTGGCATAGCCGACCCTATTTAGCTTGGTGGAAGGGCTTTGACGATGATATGTTTGCTATGATGCACCCACACGCCTACATTTCTGTGCATTACCCTGAAAGTTTGTAGCAGGCTTATCACCTCTCTATACATGTGTTGTTGTGGATTTATTTATTTATTTTGGCGGTTGACTAGTACTATTGTATAGCCTTAATTCCTTGCAAGATTGAATGCTACAATCAGGTATGGAAAATTGGGTACCATTGACCTAGCCCAACCCAAGTTGCGACATTCCATATTCTTCCCGCCCCCATTTTGCCCCGTTTTTGCGAAGGTTGCCTTACCCCTCCCTGCCCTATTTCCATTTAAATCTCCTAAGCAATTCATTATAACCCCAACTGCCCGATCCGATCCGCTTGGCCTAGCCACCTGAACCCGGCCCTTCCCATTTTGTCCCTCCCGACCCCACCACCACAACGCTGGTATCCCCGATCCTTTTTTGCCTTCCAACTAGTGGAAGGATTAATGTTATACCACAATGTAAAAAACTGATTACCCTTATTGGTGATGCCATAAACCCATTATATATATATATATATATATATATATATATATATATATATACATATATATTGATTGTAGATCAGAGGAAGAGATGGCACATAAGAGGAAGCGACGGCGATGAGCAACGTTGAGGTGAGAGCAACAGGGCGACTGTGGCTTGGGAGCAAGTGAGCATTGGGGATGATGAAGGGGCAATGGCGACGAGGACGCGATGAGAGAGAGAGAGAGAGGGTGGGTGGGGAGAAGGGAGGAGGGCTGCCCCATTTGGGCCGTACTTAAACATAACTTAATTTACTCCGTCCTCATATAGCCCAAGCCCCATTTAGGAGGCCTCAAATTTGTTCTCGGGCCTGATGTGGGATGGGGCTCCAAAGAGTGGCCTCAAATTGTCATCCCTAGATTTAAACTATTTTTAAAGGTTGTGCAAATTTGTTAGATAACAGAGATAGGTTATGAGTTCCAGGTGCAAGCAACTGATTTTAAATGTGGTCCATCACATGAAAAAAGACATGCTGAAAATGGCCACAAATACTTGTGAAGCTCATAAAACTAATACCACACAGTCTTGATCAAATGGTCAAAGTAAATCTTTAAAAGTTTCAAGGGGTATAGCTTTTACTGTACACTCAAACTGGTTAAATATGTCCACATCTAGGTAGCACGGACACCGCGTCAGACACCGAACGGGACACCGGACACCGCAATTTTCAAAAAATCAGATTTTGGACACCGCTGGACACTGCTGAATTGTTTAATACATTTTTGTTTTATTTAAGTATACATATACATACATAATAAGAATAAAAATCAATTGGAGTAGCTGAATTCGTTCAAAACGGAAGAGAAAGAAAGACAGTAATATGAAATAGTCTCAGTTGCAACGAGAAAGAAGGTCAGTAATAAGAAAGCAACTGAATGTCTCAATAGTACCAAGATTAGAGTCTCAACAGTAACAATAATGAAGGAGAAAAACATGGACCAAAGGATGAAGGAGAGGTCTTATATAACCAGATGTGTCTCGAAATGAGGTCAGATATGTTGACGCATCTTCCTTTGGACTGGTAAGTTTGGGTGCTTTCGGTAATAAAAAAGGAAAAGAGGAAGAGTGAGAGAGAAAAAAGAAGGGTACCTTTTCTGGGTTGATCTGATAAGGGTTTGGCTTAATAGTTTATTTCTAAAAAAGCCCCATGATTGTCATTTATTACACATTGACCCTGAAATAGGTTTGAATATTGTATTTTGGCTCCATATGGGTGGACACTGCTTCAACAGATGTCCAACACGGTGTCCGGTAATTAAAAAAATAAATCAATAAATTCGGACACTGCTGAGAGGTGTTAGACGCATGTCCGGAGGTGTCGAGGAGTCGGTAGATATCGGACACCATACCTCAACCTATATGAGGTGTCGGTGTTCCCTAGGTCCACATTCATTACAGTAATTGCTACACACATCAAACAAAACTTTTACTTTCACATCTTCCTTACAGAGTTATTTTCTTCCCTCAATTGTTGCATGTGACCTTCAATTAGAGCGTAGTTAGTTTCATGTCGCATTGATATCATTGCATTGCTGTTAATTTGTGTTGTTGTGTTACATTTGTTTGTTTCCAAATAGCATTGTTATCGGTCTATTTTCCTTGGTATAATTTTTTTAAGCGGTTGCTGTCATTAGGGATTCGACGAGTACATGAACTTGGTTCTTGATGATGCTGAGGAAGTCAGTATTAAAAAGAAGACCAGAAAGCAACTTGGTAGGTTATGATTATACTTTTATATTCTCTAAGGCTAGGTAACGATTGTTTTATTCGGTATATCCTTCTCACTCTTTTTAATGTATGCTCTGGTCATGTTCAGGTAGGATCCTGCTGAAAGGAGACAACATCACGCTGATGATGAACACGTAAGTGAAATTTAACTCCTTTTTGTTTATGCACCTGAATACATACAACTCGTTCGCTAATATCATCTTCTTTTCCTTTTGTCAGGGGAAAGTAGTAATCGTGGGTTGAATGATTGTGATGTATCATCTTCTTTGCATTCACTAATATCAGCAGATCTAGTTTTCTTTGGATGTCCGATTGTGATGTATTGTAGGGACTAAAAGTAGGAACTGCTTATATTTGTTGATGTTTATTCCTAATTGAGTTTATGTATTGGCTGGGATGTCTTGGCGACGGGATATGAGATCATGATGCCGTGAACTACACTCGTTGAGCAGAAATTGTTAATTGATGCTCGAATTATGATGCAGGAATTTGTGACATTAAAATATGTCCATGCTACCATGGCACAGAACTTCCTTTGGCTAAAAGTGTGCCCGTTGACAACATTAATTTTTTCCGGTAATTGACAACCTTTAAAGAAGTTTGGAAGTCAATCTGAGTTCTGCCTTCTCGGTTGGTCTGGGGTCAATGGTCGGTCTGATCGTTTACGTCTACCGGATATAATGTAAAATTACCTTTTGCTATCCTTAATCCCTCCTATCACATTCGCTTTTCTCTTGACCAAAAGCTTCCAACTATTCAGAACCATTGGTCTTTTTTTTTTATAAAATCGAGAATTGTATAGATAAAAGCTCAAAAGAGCATATTACAGTAAAAACGATAATCATGACATGTCATGATTTAGAAAAGTATTAGAACTATCATAAAAAGACAACACTAGAAAACAAAAAAAACACTCCACCGATCAGGATGGGACCAAAACATTACAAAAGGTGGTGGGTGAGCGGGCAAGCAACACTAGGTAGCAAGAGTGTGTCAATCCAGTCTTGATGGACATTAATTCTGGCTTGGCATGCAAAAGTAGCGAGGATCTTAGCCTCCTTGAGATATGCTTTACTATCCTTGTACATCCTGAAATAATGAAAGTTGGTGATCATGTAGCAAAAGTCATAAAACATGGCTGCCATTGAGTCCATAACGTCTTCAGAATCCGATATCTGAGAGAGTAAAAAGGAGGAGTCAGTGTATACGTTGATGTGAATAAAATCATTTGTAAGGGCCCATTTTGATGTAAGTAACAGGCCTTTCAAAATAGCAGAATAATAATCCGATGCTAGAATAGAAAATGCAGCAGAACCACATCGCTCATGCATTGCTGTCATACAGGTAATACCCACACCAGATCTAAGGTTAGCTTTGTTGAAAGAAATGGCAATGAAAATGTTTACAGAGGTATGAATATTGAAATGACAAAGTGGATTTTAGGGTTGAATGACTAGAGGGAACGAAGAGTAATTTTCCAAAGGCTTAGGTTTAGAATAGGTAATGCGGTGGGAGGTTTTGAAGGTAAAGATCATTTGACCCATATGAATAATTTGACTGATAAAGTTTTCAGGTTGCAATCTAGAGTTTCGGAATATTTGCTGATTTCGGTTTAACCAAATGAACCATATAGTAGATGAAATGAAGGCATTATAGAACATGTGTTTGTTGGCGGAAGAAGTTTTGGTAAGCCAAGCGATTAGCCAAATTTTAAAGGAGGACTGATATTGATCAGTTTTAACGCCGAGAGGACCACCAAACCAAACAGGCCGAACACCAGGGCAACGAAAGAATAAGTGGTCAACAGATTCCTCATGATTGTTACACATAGGGCAAAGCGGTGAATCGATAATTCTAAGTTTATGAAGTTTTTCACGGGTTGGGAGACGGTTCCAAAGAATTTGCCAGATAAGGAAAATTATTTTGAGAGGGATAGGAAGAGACCATAAGGTTTTCCAAATTGAAGGTGCGATATTATTTAGAGATGAGCTTAGTCCACGGGCCATTCTTTCATCCTGGCTGCTGGAATATAAGAGATTATAGGCTGAGTTAACAGTAAAGAAGCCTGATTGAGAGAAGAGCCATAATTTTTTGTCAGCCAAAGGGTGTTCCGAGAGGTAAATAGCAAGAATGTGGTTGGCTATATTTGTCGGAAAAAGATCACGCACCAAGGAGGCATTCCATGAGTTATGGGTAATAAGGTCTTTCACCAACAAAGGCTGATTAGGCCGAGGAATTTGACAACTTGTCAATTGGTCTAGGGTCACTATCAGCCCCGAAATCCACAAATCTGACCAAATGGATATTTTAGATCCCGTGACTACATGCCATCGAAGACCTCGACTTAAAACTTGGCAGCCCGCAAGGATGTTTCGCCAACCCCAAGAAAAATTACTCGTGGCTGAGCATTCTTCAAAAGAATGTCGAACACAATATTTACCCGTTAGTACTTTGGAGAGAAGGCAGTCTGGGTTCGTCAAAATTTTCCAGCTTGTTTTGGCTATTAAAGCCAGATTAAAGAGGTGTGTGTCCTTGAATCCAAGGCCGCCCCTGTCTTTTGGAGCACAGATGGAGTGCCAATTGATCCAGTGCATACCTTTCCGATTATCGTCCCCTGACCACCAGAAATTGGAAATAACAGCATTAATCTGTTTACACACGTTCTTAGGAAAAAGATATACCTGCATGTGGAAATAAGAAGGGCCGAGAGTGTCGATTTAATGAGAGTTGCACGCCCAGCTTTGTTAAGAAGTATACTCTTCCATCCAGTGCATTTTTTCCTTATTCTTTCAATAAGTTGACTAAAAAATTGTTTCTGGTGCGTCACAATATCCAGCGTACCACCCAAATAATTGTCAAAGGAGTCCATATTTTTTAGGCCTAATAATCGGGAGACTTACTGGTAGAGAACAAGTGGGGATGATGGACTTAAGGTGATGGCTGATTTTTTATGATTAATCATTTGACCGGAAGCTCCGCAATAAATGTCTAACACCTTTTTTATGGCTATACAAGACATAGGATTTAGCTCTGAAAAAATTAAGGTGTCATCAGCAAAGAAAAGATGATTTATAGGAGGGCTACGAGTTCCAGCTTTTATGCCTTTGACTGATCCATGTGTCTTTGCCAAGGTCAAAGCTGCAGATAGGGCTTCTGCACATAGAATGAAGAGGTATGGAGATATCGGATCTCCCTGTCGTAGCCCACATGAAGGTTTGAAAACTGCAGAAGGCGAGCCATTCACTAGAATTTGATAAGAGACCGATGATACACAAGTCATAATGAGGTTGATCAAATGTCTTGGGAAATTCATTCTAGTGAGAAGGGCTCTCAGAAAATCCCAGTTAAGACGGTCATAAGCTTTGCTCATATCCATCTTAATGACGCCAAGGTGATGATTGCCTGTACGATACTTGCGAATCTTGTTTGTCAGTTCTTGGGCAATGAAAAGATTATCACTTATGTGGCGTCCATGGACAAAGGCATTATGTTCTTCAGATACGAGTGAGTTAAGAATGGGTTTGATCCTATTGGCTAATGTTTTTGCGGTCACTTTATAAATGGTGTTGCAAAGGGAAATAAGTCTGAAGTCATCTGCACTTGAAGGTGAGGGTACTTTGGGGATGAGCACTATAAAGGAATTATTTACCTCGGAAAGCAAATGACCCGATCGTAGGAAGGAGAGAACTGCCGCTATAATTTGTCTATCCATAAAATGCCAACAATGCTGATATACCACTGCTGGAATACCATCAGGACCAGGAGCTTTGAGAGGATGAAGTTGGAATAAAGCTTGTTTTACTTCAGATGCAGTAAAAGGTCTATCAATCCATTCTGTTTGGCGAGGGAGTAGTCTTTTGGTGATAGAGTCCATACTCTGTGAAATCAGGGACTGATGCTCTTCCGTTTGCCTTGTGCTGAAGATAGCTTTAAAGTGCTCGACCAGAGAGTGGGAAATATCACCGTGTGATTCTAAGAGCCTACTCGAGGCATTTAGTAGAGAAGAAATGGAATTTGATTGCCGTCGAATAAGAGTTGAGGCGTGAAAAAACTTCGTGTTTCTATCTTCGTACTGTAGCCATTGAATCCTTGATTTCTGAGCCCAATGAATTTCTTCACATTCAAGGAGCCAAGAGAGTTGTCGTCTAGCATTCTGATCTAAAGTCTGTGCATCTTGGTTTGACAGTTGAGATTGAAAGTGGGCAATTTGTGCCTGGGTCTGTTGGATTTGAACATTGAGATTTCCAAAACGTTATTTGTTCCATAACCTCATAATTTGGATCATGATTTTTCCCCATGCCATGACTTTAAACAAAGGAGAGCCAGAGACAAAGGTAGACCAAGCTATTTTAATGATTTGAAGCCTTTGCGGATGCTTAAGCCACATCGCTTCAAAACGCTTCGGCCGAGGTAAAAAGTGAAGATCAGGTCTTAGGACAAGAAGGATAGGGGCATGATCTGAAGATTGAATGCCTAGGTTATATATTTGGGCGTTTGGGAATCTTAGGATCCAGTCAGGGTTGGCAAAACCACGGTCAAGCCGCTCATAAGTACATGCATTCTCAGTTCGGTTGTTAGTCCAGGTAAATGGGGGTCCCACCCATTTTATATCTGTAAGATGATGATTTCCTAAGAATTCTGCCAAAAAGATGTGACCCGGTATGCAAAGATAATTAGGCCCACATTTATCAGCTGAGGTGAGAACTTGATTGAAGTCTCCAATCATCATCAAAGGTAAAGAGATGGATTCAAGAGCTCTAGAAAGACGAAGCCAAGTTGCCCGTCTTTTAGAAAGATTGGGTTGACCATAGATAAAACCCTCTACCCAAGGCGAAAGGTTGAGGCCCTTAAATTCCACAATAATAAGGTATTTATCCACAAAAATGATAGTTCCGGATACGTTTGCTTTCCACCCAACCCACAAACCACCTTTAGTACCAAGGACTCCGTCGGTTTGGTTTCACTGTACGATGTAAACCCCATTTTGTGGAACATGGGGAATATAAGATTAAAAGGTAGTTTTGTTTCTTGAAGGAAAAGATAGTCAGGTTGGTGGGTATTGACCAAATTACGGGCTGCTCGAACTGTGAGGGGATGGCCTAACCCTCGGCAGTTCCAGCTAAGAATTTTCATTGGGGGTGAAGGGGTTGCTTAGGGGCAACACCCGAAACCCGACAGCACCTTTTACTCGTAGGGCTGTCTAAACAGGAGAGGAACAGAACAAACGAAGATGTCGCATAGAACAAGGGAATCTCATTTCCATAATACATAGAGTTGAACTGAAAATTTTCCAAGTCTTCAAGGAAGCGAGAGACTATAGGACGGGGACATTTTAGACCAGAGATAGACTTAGTCCTTTTCGGTCTTTTAACCGAAATCAGTCCCAAACCAGCTTGTGTAGATGAAGATAGAAGATCATCCCATAAACAATCCGAAAAAGTATCACAAGTACCAAGCAGATGAGAGTAGGCTAAGGACGAACATTCAGAGACAGCCCGTTTTCTCTTTAAGCAAACCGATATGAAGGTTTTGAAATTATGAAGCTTCAGCCATTGTAGGACTAACCGTAGACACAAGGAGTCTAACCAGTGTGGATCATACATGACGGTTTACAAGAATAAACTATAGTCTTTTGAACAATCATGCAGTAAATGATGGACTAAGTGAAGATGCCACTCTAAGCAATCAGATAGACTAATATTTAGGAGAGTAGCCAAAAAAACGAAAATGATAAGAAATTGTGTAAGTGCACCTGGTGGTTCCTGATTGATCACTTTCTCCTGGATGACTGTAGATTTACAGCGTTTGGTTCCTGCCGAATCTATATCTTCCTCCTGATCTGCAATGCATTTGCGTTTTAAATTTCCAGAGTGGCTACTATCTGTTTCACTTGAATTTGCTAATGAAGACATCTGAGATTTATCAAAAGAGTGCAACATAGTCAAAGAGTTAGAACAATTTTCAGCCTTCCTTTCTTCCTTGTTTATTTCTTCCTCAAAATCCGGTGCAGAAAAACGGGTTCCCATATTGTTGGTAAACTTGATTACAGGAGATAAGTGAAAAGCATTGGTAGGGGTTGATTGTAATATTTCCGAAGATTGGTTTCCAACAGTTTTAGGTTGTGCCAAGGTAGTTGGGTATATGGAGAGAGTTAGGTCCCTTCTAAGTTGGTTCAAATCCAGAGGGTCAAAAGAAGGTGAGATAGAGGAAGTAAACCAGGAAGAAGAAGCAGAGCTGGACGGCAGTTTATAGACAGCCGGCGGGTTGTATTTTGAGAGGGAGGAGGATAATTGTTGTGGCTCAGCCAGGATTGGAAAGACATGTGTATCCAGCGGCCTGCTCTGGAGGGAGCAGCCATTTGGTTCTGCTGGGCTTTGGATAAGAGACTGTGTTGAGGCCGGTGATTGTAGAAAGAAAGGAGTTTGAGGGAGGACTATTGGAGAGGGAAATGGGCTTTGTTGTGTGAAAATTTGGGCTAGAAAATGTTTAGTGCTAGATGAACTTAATGGGTTATGAGAGATATAGAAATTTATAGGTTGGACAAGTAACTTTAGCCCAAGTTCCGAAAGGCTTAAAATAAATTGGGCCTAGGAATGGAGTGTTCTCGTCTGGCCCAACATTGTTCCTTCCATTGACCCGGATGAAAGAGGGGTAAAAGTTGGACTATGCCTTAGCGTGAGAGGTAAGCTCTCATCTGGTCCCACCGCCCACCTTGTATCAGAACTCATACCAAAATCTAAAGAAGATATATTGCCTACAGTGAAGTGAGATATGGGAGGATTTAGTGAGATTTGATTATGTAGCTCCCCTAGTATCTCCACTGACGAGTTCAAATCTGCAAGTGTCGACGGATTTTTCGGATCTGGGTGTATGATGGCAGAAAATACTGTAGGGATTTGTCTCAAGATTTGGTCATTATGCACAGGTAAGGTTGACACTGTTTTGTTCGCCGGCACCGGAAAAGGTTCTGGGGAAGTATTTCCCGGTGAGAGATCTACCGATTCAACATCGGAAATTGAGTTAACCTCAAAATCATCATCACATATGATTTCGTCAGCTTCAGTTTCTCCGTCAGTAAATTCGGTATCCGAGTTTTGATCGATATTAATATCCATGTCTATATCCATCATATCATCTATCGGTAGTTGTTCCAACTGTTCTAGGATGTCATCTATGGGTGGAAGATGAGCGAATTGGTCAGACTCCGCATCCGATTGTTCCAACATGACTTGACCGTGAGCCTGAGGTTCTAGTTGAGCATTCCAATTTTCAGGTATGAAATACGGTAAGTTGTCTGGGTTCATATTGAAATTAGCTTGGGGGTTATGAGGTTCGAAATTGTCATGGTGGTGCGGCTGCTCCTCACCAATTTCGGTTGCCAGATCTGTAGAATTTTCCCCAGTTTCAGAATTTAGGGATTGGGTTGCTGTTACGAAGGAGTCTTCTTCACTGGCAATAGGGGATGGATTGGGTGAGAATGCTTCATAAGCATGGTTAATATGAAGGCCTAAATCATCACTGTAAACTGAGATATGTGAGGTCTTATTCCAGTCCGAATTAGGCAGGGCTCTAAGGGGTTGGGCAAACATGGGATAGTTATTTAGAAAAAAGGTTTCATAAAGGTCAGAACCGGGAATATGTGATGTTCTTTTAGCAAGAAGGGCGACGATGGCGGGTAAGGAAGCTTTGCATTGAGTGTTATTATGCCCGATACAACCACACCTAAAGCAAGCCGAGAATACTCGTTCATATATACACCTAAGAAGTTGCACACCAAGGTTGTCGAGGAGATGTATAAAAACGCCTGGGATGAGAGGGGTATCGATAAGAACTCTTACTTTTATCCAAAAATAGTCTTTGTTCTTCTGTCTCAACTCCGACCAGTCGATTTCTAGAAGAATTCCAGCAGCCAAGCCAATCATCTCCGCCAAATAATAGTGAAAGCAATCACTCGGTACTTCACTGACTCGCATCCATAAATCGGCCGTATGAAATTTTACAGTAGAGTAAATGACATGGGGATACCACGCTTTCAAGAGTAGTAAAGCGCCGTAAATGTTCCAAGGCCCATTGTTTAGCACCAGATAAGCATCGGATTCAACAGTGAATTGAAAGAGAAAAACAAAGGGAACTTTAGAGACAGTTACATGTCCCTGTAAAATCCAGCATTCGTTGATTCGACATTGAATTTTTCGTTCTGAGAAGACACAATTGTCAATAAAGCTGCCAAGTAGGATCTTTTCCGTACCTTCACGTGCATTGCGGACAATTTGTTCATTTAGCGGAATCATATACGTCCGCATATTCAAGTTGCTTTCTTCATAAATGTTACCATCAGATGGAGAGTACTTTTCCATGTGCGTAGCTGAGTCGAAAGAAAGGTGAAAAAAGTAAATGTGGTTGATCAATGTAGCTGAAAAGGATGTTTGTGCGGTTGGGAGTGGTCCCAGAAAGTGAAGAGAAGCTGTATGGAGTCCTGAGGACTAAAAGTTGATTTCTAGCAGAGAGGTTGTTGTTTGGATGGACGATAGTGAGGCAGTTGGTGGTAAGTGACTTCAGATTTGCATGTTGAACTCATTTACAGGGTAGGGTGTTGTCGGAAAAGTAGGTGGGAAATATTGGGTATCTTGTTTTGAGAAAGTATTCCGACGTGAGAACACGCTATACTTTCAAGAATTTTTGAAACCATTGGTCTATGTTCATGTAATATTTACTTATTTTGAAAAAGCCATTTTGAGGTTCCGTTGTATCACCAAGCGTGCTGCAGCGACCCTCAAACTATGGTTGGAGTTTGCGGCAAAATGTTGGATTGTTCTAACAATGCTTATTCTTTTATTATTGATAGAACCTCGTCTCTTAGGCCGCCTTTCTGTGTGTCACACCGTCTTTTTTGTTGTCAACCTAATGTATGTGGAAAGCACCTTACAATCGTCAATTTGCTCACTTTTGTCACTTCCACTGGGAGGAGGAAAAATTGGTGGCAACAGTTTTGAATCATAGGTCAATTTATGAGTGAAATTAGGTATAACTGAAAATATCTCCTTCTGTTGAAAACCAAAAGGAATGGTCGCACTGGCCTGGTGGGTTGGTGTGCTAAGAGAGTTCCCTTTGTAACAAGAGTACAGAATGACCCGACCCAACCAGAAGCAGACAAGCAGAGTGACGGGATATAGGGCTGGCAAAATATGACCCAACCCATACAACCCAACCCAATCAGTTTATTTTTATTTTCTGCGGGTCAACCCAATCAAACCCGTGGGATGGTCACTCGACCCGCAGTTCAGAATTGGGTTGCTCAAATTAATAAGGATCTGAACGGGTTGGGTCACTCGACCCGCAGGTCCAAACGGGTTCCTATAACTACAAGAGATTAAAAAAACCCTAGATCAAAGAACACATAACACACTTCACACTCACCATCGCCCGTTGGTTCTCTCTCGCGGCACCTTCCTGTGACCGTGACAGCCACCACCATCTTCGGTAGAGCCTCTCTCCATCACCCGAGAATCTTTTCCCACCACCTACAATCCCTTTCTCCATCGCCGGCAGTACCTATCCTTATCGTCGGCTGCCTCCTTTCTAATTTTCCTCATTCCTAAATCCTAATCACGTGACATGAAGGTCACAGCCGCCAAGGAGGTCAAGGCATGGTTCGAGGAGCGCTTCAAGACCGGCAACAACCGGTGGTTCTTCTCCAAGCTCCGGTTCTGAGGAGAGATCCAGCTAGTTGGTACATTTTGTTTATTCTTCTGTTTTTTTCTTTCCAATACTTGTTATTTTATGACTTAGGCTATGGCCTGTTCGATTTTAGGTTTTTTGTGGCATGTTTTGTTTGATCCTGGCATTGATCTAAGATAGGTATTAACTATTGAAGTTAAGATGTGAAGTTTTGACTTGATTATATTTTGGTAGATAATTTCTATTTACACATGGTTTTAATATATAAGATATCTCAACAGAATTCGTATAGAGAGAAGCCATCTCTGTTGAATTTTGATTCGACTCCCTCATGACTATCAAACCCATCAATTTTCTAAGTTGCTTGGTTTAAAGAAATTTTGTTGGTTTAATTCTCTGTTGAATTCTGTTGGTTTAAAGAAATTTTCATAATGGTTATTATGAGTTGTTTGGTTTGTCGGTTTAAAGTAATTTCTGAGTTGCTTGTTCTTTTCTACCGTTTGGCTGAGGCATTACCTTATTTGTTCGACTAGTTATAAAGTGAATATAGTTTATTTTAGTGTATAAAGTTGGATTGTTTCTTCAGAAGTGAATATCCTACCTAATGTAGTACATTGCTGAAGTTATACATTATTTGCAGGCCAAAATGCCTTAGATGCTTTGGCATTGTCTTCCACTTGCTTATGCAACGAGGCAAGCTACAGGTGGATATTACAAGATGTTGTCGATTCTGGTGTATTGTTTGCAATATTGATGTGTAAACACAAGGTCTTTTCATCCTTTTCATCTTTTTCTGTACGGGTACTAAATGGAGACTCTCCTTTACTCTACCCCTACCGGGGAACCACCACTTCTACAACACCTTATTGAACCTTAGCAAAATTCTGCAACTATCTTCCACCATCTTCGATCAACAACTACAACTACATCACCCTTAACATTTGCATCATATTATCCTTCTGTTAGGAAGACAACCCCCCGCACCAGCATGTTGGTCTCCAACAAACCAAACAGTATCACCCAACTAAGGCCACCATCCAAGCCTAGCCTCCATATCCTTCAAAGACACCTTAATACAACAAACGGGAGATGACACCATGGATATGATCCTAGGTGATGAACCCAGTGACAATGACGAACCTATCCCAACCCAACAGATCTCATACTCCAGCCATCGACCTTACCACCACCATCAAAGCCCGCATCAGACAACCTTGGAAGAAGACCCTCATCATCAAAACGATCGGTGCCTTCTTCTCTGCCACTGCAATTGCCCCACGGCTAAATGGTATATGGCGCCCAACAGGGAAACTAGAAGTCATCCATATGGCCAATGGATTCCATATAATCAAATTTCACCAGGAAAATGACTACCACAAAGCTTTGGAACAAGGCCCTTGGTTTATTGGAACCCACTTCCTCTCAGTTCATAGATGGAGTCATAATTTCGATCCACACACTCAAAAGATCGCAACTTTAGCAGTTTGGGTGCGACTCAATGGACTCCATATGGAATACTTTGATCGCGAAATACTCACCCTTATCGGCAAAAAGATCGGTGTTCCTCTACGGATCGACGCAATCACCACATCCATTACTAAGGGCGGTTTGCTCGCATTTGCGTCCAAATCGATACCCATTATCCTCATATCAAACAAATTCAAATTGGGAAATACATTCAAAAACTCCAATATTAAAATCTACCTTCTCTACGTCACTCCTCTGAATGCATCGGACACTTCGGCAAAGGATGCCCGATTGGCAACCAACCACAAACAGGGAGCTCTACTGTTATGGAATCCAACAACCAACAACGGCGAAAGTAAGATCAGAAAGCTCCTATTGCGGACCATATTGACGTGCTTGAAGATAGACCCTGGACTCTAGTGACGCGAGGCCGCACCGGTCCTCGCCTTTCATCAGTGTCGCCAATTGACCACCGCAAATCGATGGCGACATCAAGATCCCACACCATGTTTATGTAGAAGCCCAGATCGAACACCAGCCAAATAACGACCGGACTTCAGGCAGGTAAGACAACGGAGGGTCCCTCGGCCTATCACAAATGCCCATTCCCTTCTCACTCGCCAGTATAAAGTCGGCCGAAAAGAAAAACGAGTTTAGAGGCATTCACCACCGACGACGGACAAACTCCCTCTAACACTGGCATCTGACCCCTCTGAGACTACTTTTCGCACGACCCCCTCAAAAAACTCTCATCAGAAAGCTCTTTTTCCACCAACCCACTCTACAAATCATTCAATGGACCCACTAACAAAAAGGGTATATCACCCTTTACGTGTAAACCGCAGACACCTTCCCACCGCCCATCTTCGCCTATGAAACCAATAGAGAATGTTCAGAGAGAAAATCTCCAAAATTAGAAACTCTGACACTCCCCCAAACCCAAAAATTGCATCCTCACTCAACCTTCCTCAAGCAATCATGCCGGAGCTTCCCTAGAACACCATTACCAACGAGGACCCCTGTATAATGCCCTCGTTTAAGAAAACTCACGCCCTTGACCACTCTCCACAAACCCCTCTGCCTACCTCAACCATCCACAACTAGCTGCCAACCATCCGCTGGCTCCTGTAATCTCACATCGCCGAATTCCAGAATTGAACATGATGATCTCCTTCTTCACCATGCCTCTTCACCCCTTAACCCCCATCCTGGGAAGTCCACCCCAAACTCCACCACCCACAGAACCAACGCCCCCCACCATGTACCACTATCACCCTCCAGTGTTAACACCCTGTTGTGACACCAAACTCTGGCACCTATGAATCTGAATGCTCCTACACCTCCACACCACCCTCCGATGACCACCTTCTCACCACTGGAGCTCCATTCTCCGATGACTACCTCCCCTTCTATGAACCCACCTCTGTTCAATATAGGCCTCCCCACCCCACACCTGCAACTTCACCACCCTCACCAACGCAGAGCAGGAGTGAACATGTCCAACCGCTTTCACCACTAGCCCCTCTCCAACACCTGGAACCGGATACCACGTCCATAAATGACAAACAAATACCTAACTCTGGGAGACATCGACTTGCTGATAGACGCAAGTCACGAATCCCTGCACAACATCCTTTTTTTCCCACCTCACACTGTCGATAATCATTACCGCCATGTGCTCCGTCGAGCAAGAACTGAACAACCATCAATACTCTCTATGGTTGTAAAAGATACGGGTAAAAATGGGGGAGACCCACACATGGCCGGGATGGACGGAGATAAACCTCCAACCACAATAGAGGACTGTGCAATATAACCATCGAACCTTTCCCAATCCTGAAATCATGAATTATATTGCCTGAAATTCTAATTGAGCGGGGAACCACCGCTTCCACCTTCATGCCTAAGACCTCATATAGCGCCACAAGCAGGAAGCAATGATACTACTGAAGACCAAAATCACCACTACCGCAGCGGAACGAGTTGCGAACTCTCTGGCCTTCCCCCAAAACCATCGAGTTGATGGAAATGGATATCGTGGGGGCATATGACTGCTCTGGAACCCTCACAAGCTGCTCTGGCGCCCTTTCTACATGCAACAGGCTCAAGCTTTAACATATTTCATTAACCAATCAAACCTGCTAGACATAGTTTTTTAGAGACCATCTTACACGTCTACACGACTTAATCCAAGAACATCTTGATCGAGCTCTGGTCACGGAACCTTGGCTGAACATGTACCCGAACGCTCAAATCATTCATCTTCAAAGAACCAACTCGGACCACAACCCGATCTACCTTAAATGTAATCAACAACTTCATCGGGACACCCCTACAAGACCGTTCCGCTTTGAGACTGCTTGGCTTACTCACCCATCCCTTAAGCCTACCATTTGTAGAAACTGGCCAAATAACCCTCTTGATTTGATGGAGTTCAGCGATAAACTAGACAAACTTGTCTAACCATCTCGCCATCTGGCAAAAAGAGATTTTTGGAGATATTTTCAAACAAAAAAAAAGTCATTGCTCGTCTCTTATGTATCCAAAAAGCTCTGGCCGCGCATCACTCAAACTTCCTCATGTCCCTCGAGCAAGACCTTCAAGCGAGATTTCACACCATCATTGGCCAAGAATATGATTTTTGGAAACTTAGGGCTAAACTCCAGTGGACCTGTGAGGGCGACCGCAATACCCTTTTCTTCCATATGACCACTCTCAACCATCATAGAAGAAACCAAATTGAGACTCTCAGAAACAATGATAATGTTTGGATTACCGATGAAAATACAATAAAAAAATCACTTTAAAAATCACTTGGCTAACATGTACAATGTGCGAACTTCGAGCCAACCTCCTGATACTTGGACTCTCCCGTCTAGCTACTGCCCGGATCCGTCTTTGAATCACCTGGACATTATCCCTCAGGATACTGAAATAAAAAAAAATACTCTTTTTGAAATGGGGCCGTATAAGGCCCCGGGTCCTAATGGCTATCAACCTGCCATCTTTTAGAAACTCTGGGACAATTTTGGCGCCAATATTACTGAGCTTGTGAAAAAGTGTTTCCAAAACCAAAAAATTATGGAACCTCTAAATCAAACTCATATTGCTCTAATCCCAAAAATTGCCACCCCGAAAAAGGTCACTCACTTCCGACCTATTAGCATGTGTAACACAGGTTACAAAATCATCATCTGAATCTTAGTCAACCGACTTCGTCCTATTATCGACACTCTAATTCACCCAAGCCAAACTAGCTTCCTTAGAGGGCGACGTGCAACCGATAATATCATTATCGCCAATTAAATCCTTCACAACATTCGTCGAAAAACTTGTAAAGGTGGACTTTTTATGGCTAAGCTGGATCTCGAAAAGGCGTACGACAAATTTAATTGGACGTTTCTTTTAACACGCTCATAAAACATGATTTTCCTAAATCTCTTATTAATCTAATCATATGTCCAATACACAACCCTGTGGTGGAGCAACCCGTCAGAGTTCTTAACCCCCACCCTTGGGCTTCGTCAAAGAGACCATATGTCCCCTTACTTCTTTATCATATGCCATAATGAGTTGTCAACAAACCTTACTAATGCGGAAGATCTCAAAATCATCCAACCAATTAAAATATCCAGATCAGGCATGGGGGTTTCTCACCTTCTGTTTGCCGATGATATCCTCCTTTTCAGGCGCACAACTAAAGGCAACTGCACCCATTTTTTCCACATTTTCAAAGCCTCTTCCAGACACGCAGGCCTCAACATCAATTCTGTGAAATCCAAAATCATATTCTCAAAGAACACTCCCTGTGATATTCAGCTTTATTTTAGTCAAATTTCTGGCATCCAGGCCTCTGATCATCTTGATAAGTACCTTGGGGGTTCCTTTACGCCAAGATCGACTACCCAACCATCAGTTCACTTATCTTTTTGATCAGGCACGTGCTAAATTGGCTGCATGGAAAACAAAGACCTTATCCTTCGCAGGCCGTACTGCGCTCATCAAATCAATCCTTAATTCGATCTTTGTTTACTCAATGCAATCTTATATCCTCCCTGAGTCCATCACTAACAAACTTGACTTGATCAACAAAAGTTTCCTCTGGGGTCACAACGAGAGCGAAAAGCAATGGCATGCCCTCAACTGGCATAAAATTACTATATCTAGAACTGAGGGCGAGTTGGGCATTCGTACTACTGCTTTTTTCAACAAAGCAATGGTCATGAACCTCATTTGGCGGCTTTGGAAATATCCTAATCTCAATTGGGCCAAAATTCTGAAAAACAAATACTATCATGTTAGCACAATTTGGGAGGCTACGTTCAAATCTTCTAATTCCGTTTTTTGGAAGCAGCTTATTCGGGCCAGAAACCTAGTAGGCAAGACCATCAGGTGGCGCATAAGTAATGGAGTAAATGTGTCTTTTTGGCATCAACACTGGCACCCACGGGGGATCCTCCATACTCTTTTTATTGGACCGCTTCTTTAACATTCTGACCATATCTCCGTTAGCGATTTCATGTGCAACGGTGACTGGGATAGCCATAAGCTATATTCCAGTTTACCATCTGAGCTTGTTCCTTGCATCTTAGCTATCTCGTTCCCCTACTGTCATGACGCAATTGACACTATTATCTGGCCCCTAGATAATGGGGAATGCACGGTAAAGTCGGCCTAGAGTAGCCCCACCATCATACATGATCGACCTCCCGAAAATCTATCTTGGATGTGGATAGTACCATGTCCACCGCGACTCCAATCTTTCCTTTGAAAATGCAGCCACCAAGCTCTCTCAGTCCGAGATAAACTCCTATGGCTAGCTGATAAATCTTGCCCCCATGGATGCGGTCTTAGAGAAACTGTGGAGCATAGCCTCCGTAAGTGCTGTATTATCAACCATATATGGGCCACTCTCCAATCTAAGCATCCCACTGCAAACCACCAAAACCTTTCTTTCACAAATCGGTGCAAGGAAAATTCTAAGGGGTTTAAGGCTACAAACCCAGATTAAGTCCCTTGGAATACTCTCTATCCGTTCATCCTAAATACCATTTGGAAACATCGCAATCAACTTGCCCTCTTTCATCAATCATTTCCAAATACCACTTCCATCATCAATGAAGCATATGCACAAGATAATGCTTATATTTTCCATGTTAACCATGAGGGCTACCCAGAGGCCTCTGAAAAAGGTCATCCAAGTGGGTTGGAGACCACCACCGCCGCACTGGGTTAAGGTTAATACAGACGGAAGTGTCTTCCAAAATGCTGGTTATGCGGGAATGGGAGCTTTAATCCGTGACCACACCGAAAAATGGTTAGCGGGCTGCACTTAGAAAGTATCTATGACTGACAGCCCTACTGCTAAGTGGTGGGCGGTCTGAGATGGCCTACTACTTGCATGGGGAGAAAATCATCAAAATGTTATCGTGGAAGTGGATGACAATAGCGTCGCCCACTTATTATTACATCCCCAAACCCCCATCCCCCCTAACATTGAAACTTTGATGTTAAATTGCAGGGAGCTCCTTAGGCGATAGTGGGGTGCATGTGACCCATGTATATAGGGAAACCAACTTTTGTGCAGACTTAATGGCAAAACAGGCGGGCAACCAACAATATGGATACCAGCGATGGGATCATGAGTCATTTTTTTCGTCAACCCTCTTGTGTTTTGACACGTATGGGAGAGTCACCACGCGATGTGTGACTCAATGTTAAATGTTTGAATAAAAATCTTCTGGTTTTCAAAAAAAATATTTTTCTGTACGACCTAACAACTTCTGGTTTTGTAGTCTTTTGGCCAGAGAGTCTATCTAATTGCAGCTCAAATGCAAGTCATTAGTTTGCACAAAAAGCATCCCTTCATCCTGATGATATGCTGCTACTTGCCAATCTTGGTGTTGATTTGTCTCACGTGGAAATATCACTCTATGGAAGATTGTCATGTTTTTTATTTTCATGCAATTTTAATTATGTAAAAGTGATGTCTTTCCTTTAGTTTGTAATATATCTTATCTTTTATTTTTATGCAATTTTAATTATGTAAAAGTGTTGTCTTTCCTTTAGTTTTTAATATGTCCTATTTATATTTTCATGCAATTTGAATTATGTAAAAGTGATGTGTTTCCTTTAGTTTGTAATATGTCTTATCTTTATTTACATGCAATTTTAATTATGCAAAAGTGATATCTTTCTTTTTCTAAACAATGATTAGTAGATTTAGCTTGCAATATGTCTTAATTAGTATTTTTCACTTTTTAATTTGTTATACAATTGGGATGCAAATACCTTCTTAATAATAACAGTAAGTACATTTGTTTTAAAAAAAGGCGAAAAAAAATTCAAATGAGTCGTGCCGGGTTAGATGGGGTCGGGTATGAGTAACTGAACCGTTTTTACCCAACCTGTGCCAACTCACATCATGTTAGACCCATTTCTGACCCAACTCATATCTGACCCACAATCCTTTGACCCAACTCGACCCAACCCGCCCATTGCCATCCCTAGCGAGGTAACGACGTTAAGGAGAGAGAAGCGAGAAGAATGCTCATCACAACTTCTTGGATTAATTAAGAGAAAAACTGATTCAAAATGATTCTCCTTGGAAGATACTACAAAAATCAAATCCAAATCGAATCTACATCTTGTAGTCAAACCAATTGTTTTTTAGCGACTCACAACGGGTAAAGAAAGAAAAAACAATTTAAAAAGGTTTCTATTGCCTAAACAAAAATTGTTTCAGCCTAAAAAATGCGCCCTTTGACGTGGTTATACCAAATGATATTGAAACTGCATTTCACTTTGTAAAAAAAAGTGTCACTTGCCAGCTAAATTCATACTTAGTATCACCCTTTTAGAAAGAGAGATGATATATTCACTCCATTATTTTATTTTTTAATATTGTCACTAAAATTATTGACAGTGATAATTTTTAGCATTTAACAAATCAATCAATGGTACAAATGTACAAGGTCAACTTCAGCCATCCAAATAGTTTTGACTCAGGATCAGGTATCTCTTTTAGACAAGCCTAATGAAGGTAGCGTTTAAAATCACTTACAGTTTTGATTTTCTGTTTCCAAAAAAATAAAAATCAAAGGGGAAATGACAAACAGCCCCCCTTAAGTATATCGGGTTTGTGGGTCGACTCCCTCGGGTATTAATTTTTACAATTGACCCCTTGAACTATCAATAATTACACCCGGCTAAAATTTCACATGAAACTCCAATTATGCCCCTAACATTCACTAAAATGCCAAAGTATATATGTTACATGGGAAAAAGAAAGAAAAAAAACCTATAACAATCATATAACAATCAAATTGAACCCCCCCCCCCCCCCCCCAAATCCCCATCCCTCTGCCCACCCTCGCGACTGCCATCAATAGACTGATAGCCGTCTCCATTGCCCATTTCCCCACATGTCGTTGCTGAAATCAACAGTCGGCACCCCAACACTTCGCCCCCGCCCCAGCACAGCATGCCCCCGATGCCTCTTTCCCTTCTGCTCGCCGCCATCATCATCGACCACCGCCGATCTGGGCTTGGTGGCGATGGTGGTGTCCTGATTTGATGTGGTGGCTGTGCGATTGTTGGTTTAATTTAGTGGCTGTGAGCTGCTTTTGTGGCATGGTGGTAAAGTACAATAGTGGATTTGGTAGTTACGGCTATTTTGAGGTGGTTGGGCATGGTTGTGGTGGCAGCACAGGGTGGTGGATTAGGCGGCAATATGAGCACAATGGTGGTTTGGTGGTTTGGGTTGGTGGTGAGTTCGATGGTTGGAGTGGAGGTACTTAAGTTGGAGGCAATTGCAGGTGCAGCGGCAGCGGCGGTGGCGGTGGTGCTTAAGGAAGAGAGATGAAAATTTGAGGAAGATGAAAGGAATGAGAATTATTGGATGAAAGGGTAGTTGTGTCCTTTTCTGTGTCAATTCAACAATTAATTGGTCAAAATTGATCAATTGTACTCAATTGCAAAAAATTGATAGTTTAAGGAGTCAATTGCAAAAATTAATACCCAATGGGGTCGACCCGTAAACCCGATATACTTGAGGGGGGTTGTTTGTCATTTCCCCAAAATCAAAACCAATTTAGTTTTTATTTTTTACAAAAATAAATGGGTGTTTGATTACCCAATTTTTAATTTGAGTTTTTTCTTTTGGGTCTTTATTACAAAAGAAAATACCGACGGTGAATGGCAAGCGACCGGCGGGGGCGGTCTCAAAACAAAAACCAAAAATGGAAACTCAAAACTCCAAAATGAGAGTTTTCAAAAATAGCTCTGTTTTAAAAACTGGTTTTCAAAACTGAAGGAAAAAAAATAAAAATTGTGTCAAATGCATTTTTTTTTCTCTAGTTTACAAACGTTGAGAAAAAAATTGGGAACCAACCAATTTTCAAACAGACCAGAAGTCAAGTGAGCAGTCTTTGAACTACCTCCCTTCAAAGCTCATGGACGTGATAGATTACAGGCTATGATGAGCCCTAAAATTACCCAAACAGTTCTACCATTTTTCTGTTGAAGTAAAGGCTTTGAAAAACCAATAGTACTTTCATCACATTAATCTCTAAAATAGCTAGTCTCGGTGTTCCTAGTGACCGGGCTCTCTAATACAATTTATAAGATTATTATTGCAAGGGTCCTCATCAATATGCTAAAGGAACTTATTAGCTCCCTCGACTCTGCCTTCCAAAATGCATTCATCCCTGAAAATAAAATTTTAGATAATATCTTGATTGTCCAAGTACTCACTAACCATAGCTACTTAAAGAAGTTGGGATCAGATAATTTTATAGCCCTAAACATGGACATGAGAAAAGGGTAAAACTGCATCAGCTGAGATTTTCTTAGGGTAGTACACCATAGACTCTGTTTCGCTGCTCATTTCACAATCCTCAACACGCAGTGTATATCTATAGTTTCCTTTGTAATTCTAGTCAATGTAATCAGGCGGAGAGATTTACACCAATATGTGGATTGAGACAAGGTGATCCCATGTTCCCTTATCTCTTCATACTATGTGCTGAAGCACTATCTGCTAACCTTCTTTGAGCCCAAAAATCAAAAGGATTTCGAGGCTTGAAATTAAGACCAGGTGCACCTCTCATCAATCACTTATTTTTTGCTAGGATCATTTGCACATAAAACTCTATACTTTAAGGGTTTGTGCGCATTTCACCCCGACGTTTCAATTTTGGCTCAATTTACCTCACAATTTAGAAAATTGAGCATATTTCACCAATTAACGAGCTGGGCTCCAATTTATTGGAGGCCCGTCAATTGCCCAGGGACAAAATTGTAACTTCATAATATGTGACACGTTGGCAGCCACGTCATCACTATTAACCAATAAAGGGTTTACACACGGAAACCAATTCTGTGCCCTTTCATCTTCATGTTCAAAATTCAATTGACCACGACCATATATACACCTAACCCACGGCTGCCGTCACCACCATTCATACGACCATCAATCCCTAAAATTGCCACCACCGAACCAACCACAAGCGCCACTGCCGCTCGATCCATCAAACCAATACCGCCATTAACCTACTTCTGCCGCCACCACCAACACCTTAACAATCAAAACCCCCTTCCATCTCTCCAACACCAACACCATCATTAAAGCCACTTTGCCGCCGCGACTAACACAATACCCACTTCTACCGCCGCGGCCAATACCACCATTAAAGCCATTCTACCAATCGTATAGCTTCAACTCCATAGAAAGTGAGGGTGGAGAGAAAAGGGATCTGGCACATAAAGCAAGCGCCACCACCGCCACTGTGTATTATGCGTCACCACCGCCACTAGCTTCAAACACCTCTCTCTCTCTCTTCCCCCCTTCTCCCGATTTGGCAGAGTTCTTGATGACAGGATTTTTAGAGGTTCAAATGTGGAGCAGTTGCCGACGCCGATGATGTAGGAGATGAAGATCTGCCACTATACAGTTTGCAGGACCACGATAGATCAAGAGTGATCTAGATCCAAGATGGATTTTTAGGGTTAGAATCCAAAGTTTGCGGGTGGTTGTGGTTATGTTAGGCGGTACTGTGGTTTGTCATATGGGGGTTCATCAGTGGCAGTGGTGGGGATTTGATTTGCTTGTGGTGGTTGTGGATTGTGAGGTTTCGTGCTTGCTGGCAGCGACACAATTGTGTGTGGTGTTTGTTGGTGGTGGCATCGAAGTGGGTGCGGTGGTGGTGCTTTTCGGGTGTGTGAATATGCAACGAGAGAGAAAGGTATGATGGGGGTGGCTGGGTACAGACGGTGGTGATGGGGTTGGGGGGGGAAGGGGGATTGAAGGTTTAGGTGGGGTGGGGGGTTGGGGGCTAGGGTGTGTATTGAGAAAATGTGAGATGACTTGGCCAAAAAAGGGAGCTAAAATGACAATTTTACCCTTGAAAGATTAACGGGCGTCCAAGAAATTGGACTCCAAACCGTCAATTGGTAAATTGAGTACAAATTAATGAACAGTGAGGTGAATTGCGCCAAAATTAAAATAGTAAGGTGAAATGCGCACAAACCCTCAAACTATAAAGTTTTATGTGTAATTGATCCTTTTTGCTAATGACACGATTCAGTTCTTCAAAATGGACTTGCTTGGTTGTGAATATTTACTATTCAAAAAGTATTGTGTTGAATGAGGACAAAAGCTAAACAAGGGGAAGTCCTCGATTGTATTCAGTCCAAACTCCAAACACACCAGAATCAATTATCATCTATGTCACAGGCACACTTAGTGTGTACCTAGAAGCCAACATTTTAGGACATACCTGGGTCCTTGTCTGGATATTGTAACCAATCGAACGAAAATTTTCAAGACTTTGGTCCAAAATGTCCAAAAGATATGTGCAGGGTGGAAAAGTGTCATCTTAAACAGGGCAAGTCGCGACATGCTTACTAAATCAGTTCTCTCTTCACTTTTGGTTTACGATGTGCATGTACTTAAGTTCCTAATATGTGTCTGTGAACAACTCGACTCTATTCTGAAAAAACATCTAGTGGTTTGATGGGAAAGACCCACGTTTATTTATTAAGTCAACTAGTTTACATTCTATGGACCAAAACCAATAGGTGGCATGGGATTTAAAGATATGAACTTCTTAACTTTAGCACCCTTTGCAAAGACAAATGGTGCTATACCATCATGGCTGTGTGCAGCCGGCCGAGCTCGGCCGACTGTGCACATTTGGACCGCCGCGTCTGCGCACCGACTCTGCGACGCACATCGTCCGTGCCCGTGCACTGGCTCCGTGACGTCCGTCGCTGCACCTGTACATTGTCCATGCGTCATGTGCCCCGACACAACGCCCAATTTTGCGACAGACGTCACCGCGTCTGTGCATCGTTTCCATGACACGTTCCTCCAGCACTGCACACATTCCGTTGTGCCCACGTGTTGCGCTGCTTATATAGTCGCGTCCCCCGACTCTCTGTCACATTATCATGTTGTCGGCTCCACACACACTCCGTTGTGCCCATGTGCGCCGCATTGCTTATACAGCCGCGCCCCCGACATCCTATCACACTAACGCGCCCCCGACATCCTATCACACTAACGCGCCCCCGCGTTGGTCCATTCTTTCACCATATCATGTACACCTTGCCTTGGTCGTGAAACATGATTCGACCCACTTCCCAAAGTGTGTAGCATCCTGTAGGGATAGGCGATTCTTCCGGAAAACTATCTCCGCCAGGGAGCTCCAAGTGCTCCGGCATGAAGACTCCCTTTTTCGCCAGGTAGACGGCTCCTCCGGGATGCTACCTCGGATAGGCAACTCCTCTGGGACACTACCTTGGTGTGCTTCGAGTGCTCCAGCACAAGGAATCACCCGCAGGTATAGGCCCTTTCTCTAAGACACTATCTCCATCAGGGAGCTCCAAGTGGTCCGGCATGAAGACTCCCCTTCCACTAGGTAGACGGCTCCTCCAGGACACTACCTCGGCTTGTCAGGCAGGCAACTCCTCTAAGACACTACATTGGCGCGCTCCGAGTGCTCTGGCACAAGGACTCACCCACGGGATAGGCTCCATCTCTAAGACACTATCTCTGCTAAGTTGTCTGCGTGACTAGTTTATGTGCTCGGGCACTGGGGCTTTTCATCGGCACCCCTGGACTATGACTTCCGGTCACTCCGAGACGGGAGCAAGTCTCCAAAGGACATCGTGCATAGTCCACCTAGCAGTTGGGTATTGGGTCTTCCTCATCGCTGCCAGGAGTGGGACACTGCAAGTGCTTCGGACTGGTGGCTAGATGAAGGGGGCTCTTTGGACACACCAGCGCTTTGTGGGGCAGTCTTTCCAGACAGATAGAGTGATGTTGTGCGGAGCAGGTAGGCTGAATATGTGATCCAACGGTCCGTAAAGCACGGGCATCGGTCACTCCAGGGGAACGTCATGTATTGGTTGATGACATCATCTCAACCCCTATAAACAGGGACTTGAAAATTCAATTGAGGACTCTTCACAATTTCAAAACTCACAATCATGTTTTCAGTCTAGAATTCTAGAGAGAGAAACATACATGACCTTGACTTTGGACCTAAGCATCGAACTGTGACTGTCGTCGTGTATTCATCCCGCGCCATCGCCCTCGCAGCACTACCAGTCCTCAGGCTTTGTCTGGAAAGCCCTTAGTCTCTGTCATTACTCCATTCTTGTTATGTCCCACATCAGCATAATTGACATCTGACTCGAATTACATTCCTTATGCCACCTCCATGCCGACTGTAAACCCACTTCCATGGCATTAACAAGTAGGATGATCATTACACAACGTGAGTCTCTTGTTAGTCAAGTTTTTCAAAACAAGTATTTTAGATCCCGCTCTTCTTTGAAGCAACTTCCAATAGAAATTTTACGAGGACGTGACAATCTGGGGCTTGGAATGAGATGGAAAGTTTGTAATGGATTGTCCATATTTATTTGAATGACTACTGTTTACTGGATGTCACACCTACTATTTTGCGTGAGCAGTGCCCGACTTACACCCCTCACAATAACTTGACAGAACTCATGAATGATTTAGAATGGACCGTAGATTTGATAAAGGAAATTTTCCCCGCCAACATTTGTTTATCTATAACTAGTAGTCTAGTATTCATATATTTCAAATGGAAGCTACCCAAAAATTTTACGTGCTAGACATCTCCCAAGGATAGGTTTCAAAATTAGGGTTTAATAAACCGCAAAGTTTTTCAAAGACCACTACTGTTATGCAGTTTAGTCAAGTTTTTTTAATACCCATTTTCAAGTCTCTTTTCCTTCTTTGATTTTTGTTCACGACCATCACTACTGGCTACCATAACCTGTGACCACCACAGCGGCCATAACCCAGGACCAGGACCATGTCCAACAAAACCCAATCTACTGATTTGCAGTGATTTCCTTGATAGCCACCAACGTAGAACCCACATTAGCATGCTCCACTGAGCTCAATCAATGCTTGCAACATTCTCGCCACCATCACCACGTCTACTGAACCCTTCATTGGGTGGGTTACCGCAGTATCCGTCATCGAACATGATGGCAATGGTGGTTGAATTGGATCTCCATGGGATTGGGTGGAGATTATCCATTAAAAGTGATGTAGACTTGATTGAGGGTGGGTGATGGGTTGGGGTACCTGCGACGGTGGCAGTGGGATATTGATCATAAGGAAGTGGGCGGTGGCGAGGACGAGGAAGGCATGCAATAATCGGCGCGTGTAGTAGTTGGGGATTTCAGTGGTGGAGGAAGGAGGCGTGGTGGTAGGTGGATCACATTGGAGACCCGCGGTGGTAATGATGGGAAGGCATGCGGTAGTGTGCGACAGCGATGATGGAAAAGGTGGGGAAGGCATCGCTTTTGCAAGTTCTTGTTATGGTGATTCGGGTGTAAGATTACAAAATAGGGAACAAGGGGAAGAAACAAAACAAGATAAAATGTGAAATGTTAGACATAAACATAAAGGAAAAGGCATACTATTGATGAAAAATTCATTTGCTTCGTGGGGTTGTGATGGGGTGGGGGGGGGGGGGGGGTGGGGGGGTTTGCATTTGAATAGACGAATGTGAGAAAAATGACTAAACGAGTTAAAGTTTAATAGTCTAGAGACTCTTCATACGAATTTGATAGTTAATGACCAAACCCCCGGAATGACCAATACTACGTACAAATCATTTGAGCAATTTCCCCTTCAAAATTTTACTTTTACGAATACAACCATTGATAGTTCATAACTTAGCAGCACAACTTTTGCACACTATTGCGTGTGTGCACTTCTTCTAGTTGAAATCTACGGCGTTTTACATGCTTTAGCTTGAAGGGAATTCTTAGCTCAGTCCCAACAGTTAAATTTGCTATCCTATATATAGCTTTTGGGAAATTAAAATTTGGTAACCAAGTAATTCAAAATGCGTAAATCTCACCTCAGAATTCACATGGCTAAAGTGAACCTCATTGTATAATCTCAAACTAGGCACATTATAATCAAATACATTAACTTATACAAAAAAGTAAGAAAGAATTATCAAACTTATCTTCCCCTCAACAGAGCCTTCTCTGCAGTGTCCATCTCTTCTAAAATCCTTGCCTTCCTCTTGGCCGGAATCGGTGCCGTCGGACCAAAGCTAATATAATGGCCGGATACGGCGTTGAGCGCCGAGTAGATGTCGCGGAAAGACGACCGGCCGAGCAGGGCCTTCTCCCTCCTGTACTTGGCCACCCAAGAGTTGGACGTGTCTCTCAGCTCGGCCACCGCGTCCGCCACATTGGGGTCAGTTTTTTCCTTGGTGATGGTGGCTCTGACCTTGTTGATGACCTCCTCGGTCTCCTTCACGTACTCTTCGTCCGAGGCGGCCCATGCAGACGTGACGGGTAGCAGAAATGCCGGGGAGAGAATCCCCGCTGTTAATGAGAGGAAGTTCCTGCGACCGGCGGATAAGGTGGTGGAGGCAGTCGCGGTGGCGGCGGCGATGGTGGTGGTGGGATTGGTGAGCTTGGATCTGATGGGTGTGAGTGGCTTTGGGGTGGAGGTGGTGGGAGTGATGAGAGTTGGAGAAGCCATGGAAATGGGTAGAAGGAAAGAGGTGGACGAGAGAGAGAGAGAGAGAGAGATGGGAGGTTTTTGGAAATGGAGGTGAAATAAGGGGGGGTCTTTGGGTTTATGCCACGTGGGCTTATCACCTTATCTCAATCGTTTTCGTTTTATGGATGAGAAAGAGTCCATTTGGATTTGGTTTGACCTGTTGTTGTGTACTCCCTTTTTGAGGGTAACATGAAGTAAGTTCTTCGTATATTTGTTTTCTTTACCAAAGTATAAATAATACGAAAGAACAAACTTTGACTCATATTCAAGCTGTAAGAATCTTTTTCTAATTCTGTGTATAATGACAATTAATAGTCGTTAAATATTTTTAGTAGCTTTTTTTCTAACACTTTCAGCGACAATTATTAACAGTACTTTTTTACGTCACTAAATAAAAATCATTAGAAACATTTAGAGACGATTGATTGTCGCTATATAGGGGATAGGGGAAAGATTCCTCAAACCGGGGTAGCAGCCAAATTTTTTGAGGTCCAAGAGAACAATGCATGATTATACCAAAATTTGCAAAACTAATGAGTAAAAGAAATTTTAATTTAGAGAAAGTGCTTAACCCGGTTAATGAAGTATTGTAATCCTTATCTAAGAGGTAACTCACACATCATCCTTCGCGTCGCTGACAACCAGGCAAAGTATGATATCCAACTAAAAAGTGCGGTTGCATGTCACCGGTGCACCTGAGCGCACACATTCTGCACTGAATCTTTATCTGAATGAATCTCAGAATTAACGAAGGTGGAATGCTCTTGAGTCGAACATTGCATACTCTGTTCTTGACACATTATTTGTCTTTGGTAACAAAAATGGGGTAAAACAAATCTGCAGCTGAAAATCAAACATGCGACCTGTAGTAAATATATTTGCATAGTAGTGAACGAACAAAAATTATTTGCGTGAGAGAAAAATGAAAGGAACTTCTAATTTGGAAAGAAGCCAGATGTACCTATAAATACTTGAGCAAGAAATGAGACAAGCTCAAATTTTGACAAATAGTGTCAAAATAAAGTTGGGTTTAGCTTTCATTTGTATTCTACACATTCATCTTGAGACTGGATACTAAGAACCACCTATATGGGCTGAAGGCCATACCGGCCCATACACTTATATGTTTCTTTTTGGTAATGACCATAATGGCTTATACGCTAAGCAAGTATTAGTAGTTTCTTAAAAAGGTTATCATGCGTGCATCTGCTGCACATCATGGTAATGCAAAGACGTGAGAGTATATAGGTAATCATCTTGTTTACCTGTTTAGAATTCTCATTGATTAATGATCATGAAAGCGAGATATATACTGTGATTGTCTTGTGATAAACAGAGGTCTCGTTGTTTCATTCAAAATGAAAAGGAGAAGCGTCTCATCATACTTCGTATCTTTGATTTTCTTCAGCTAACTCAATCTGTCTAGCTATGGACTAAGGGTTACTTGGTGCTTTTGATGACCGTGAATCGTCTTTTGACAAGTTATACATTAGCAATCAATTTTCTCCCGCTACTAGGCAATATTCATGCTTTAAAGCTCGCAAATACTGCAGCTATGTACTATATAACACATCTTGGTCGCTGAATTTTTTTCAAAAATTACTCCAACAAATCTTCATGCTAAGCGATTAATGAAATTGATGTTGATGTGGCACTTTTTGCATAATTGTTTAGCGTTACGTGACGCTTTGCGCTATAAACATTGCCAAACCCCGGTGGTCTGCCCGTTTTGTCTCACTAGTTTAGAAATGATTGATCATTTGTTCTTACATTGTGAGGAAGTTAGAGGGATTTGGTTTGGTTTGTCAATTGGTATTACCTTCAGGCATCTACCACAATTAGGGGGGCTTGAATATATATATGTCATAGGCTGGCAAAACCATTGCTTCATCGGGCAAGCCTTTTTTAAGGTTTTTTGTGGATTGTAGTCACGATGCGGTCTATTTTGCAGGGTATAGAATGACGCGATCTTTCGAGATATCCCCTTTTCCCCTCTTGCCATTTTTATCGAATTCGGGAGTTAACTCGCGATATATTAGCTACACAAAGGTTTGTGCGTCTTAGTGTGTGACAGATCACGCGTTCTGTCCCAGTCAAGGAATTGACATGCAGCTTTTCGTTACACTGTCGAAATCCATGTTCATGTGATCCTATTCCAGCACCTATATATTGTTATTTGATTGAGTGATTGGCGGGACAACACAAAATTCTGGATTTGCGGCGATCGTTTTCTCTAGGAACCGAATTCAGATTGGGTCCTTTATGCTTCTCTTTATGTTGCAGGTAATATTTATGTAAATGCTTTATCTCTCTTTCTCAATTACTTGGCTCCTAGCACATCACTTTGTGCATATTAAATTGCATTTAACTAATCAGAATATCTTATCTCAGCTGACATGTGATATATATTTCTCTGCATGTGGCCACCTTTTTTTGACCAGTGTAAACTTAGTCAAGTTGCGTGTGTATATATATATATATATATATATATATACAATTTTCCAAAGAAATGAGAAAAAATATATATGTTGCTTGTAAATAGCCACATTCTCATGTGCATTGCTTACTTTAAGTACATTTAATTTGTTTGAAAATAACCCACAGCGAAAATGTAAACTATATTTGAGAAATAATTTATTCTAAAATTTTGAGAAAAGAAAAAGAAATTACCTAATCATCTGGAAGATCATCAAAGCTCGAATTGTTGCTCTGTCTATCATCAAGTGGTTTATCTTACTCGTGATATTTTGCATCAAGATAATTCTTTCAACATATACCTAACTCGAGTGACTAGAGGTTAAGACGACACCTTATGTCATCCAACACCTTCTCGCTCGCTGGAAAACACGATTGTGAAGCATCCATGGAGACTTGCACCAGTAGTACATCCCGGACTATTTGTGATAAAGTTTTATAAATTTTTGTATTTTGTTTCTAAAAAGTTAACAAATCAAAATTAATTTACTCATCCATTGGTAATGAAGAATAATTATCAGTATTTGCATATAAATCAATTTCATTAAAAGAGGTAAAAGAAGACGAACCTGTAAAACTAGAAGTAGCTTCTACACTTGTTTGTTTTTGCCACTAGATGTTCAAGGACCTTAAGAAATGATCCATAACACTCGCTCGTCAGCGGAATTTTGATATAAGTTATAAAGGTCTTCAAATGACTTCCTCACTTTCTTTGTAAACTTGTCTCGGCTGCCGGGTAGCATATTTTTCAGATATTTCTACTATTGAGACATGCACGCCATGCAACTTGAACCTAGGATCCAAACAAGTGGCGACAAAAAAAACAGGAGGCAATTCCTCCCAATATTGGCCAAACATAATGTCCATATGTTCTATTATATTATGAAAGGGTTCTATTTATCTCCATTTCTCTAAATGGTTAGCAATTTTTAGAATTTATAATACAGCGATAGGAAAAGTGGGATGGTACGTACCAGACAATAGAACGGTAGATGTGTAAAACACTTCCAAAATTTCAATTAGGTTTGCAGTCATCTGCCATTTGTCAGGAGTTGGCAAGCCTTGTGGGAACATGGTCAATAGGCAGTGAGTATACACTTATTTGTATTCCATAACATGTAAAAGCATTTTATATGTGAATTTCCACCTATGCAAGACATCTGTAAATGATCTCCTACGAGGCAAACCATATTGACCACACAAAGTTTTAAATTCTTATATTCTCGGACCCGAACAATTAATAAACGCCGCCATACCCCTTATTTTGTGAAGAATATCTTCTGCAACAGCTAAACAATCTTGAACAATTAAATTAATTACATGGCAAACACATGGAACATGAAAAAGAGTTAACATTAAATATAGGTTTAAGGTTCATCTTTAAGACTTGAACAACAACTATATTATTAGAAGTATTATTAAAACTGATACTCATAATCTTGTCCGTTAATTTAAACGTGTTACATACTCGGTGTATAATATCAACAACGTATAATGCATCATGTGGATCGGGAAAGAGTTCAGAAGCGATGATTCTCTTATTCATAACCCAATCAGAATCAATATAATGTGTCGTAACACAAACATAATTAACCAGAGTAAAAAGAGATTTCTAAACATTAGACGTAAGACTAACTCTAAAATCAAATTTATCAAAATAATCAATCATGCATCCTTTAGCAGCATTATACTGCTTAAGTGCATCAGACCTAGTTGTGTTTCTATGAACCTTTTTATACAAAGGTTGCATGTAAGTATTTATATATCTAGAGTACTTATCATTATCAGCAAAATTAAAAGCTTGTTCATCACGAATAATAAATTTAGCAAGACCGTCTCTTTGGTCTTGCTAATTATAAATAACTAACTTACTGTCAAAAGATAACTGTGTTTCGGTGAGACAATTCAGTCCATATCTGTTGTGGGCGTCAGAGCATTGAGAGGACCTTTCCCTAATGTGGATTTTCAAGAACGGGAATCTTATGATATGATGAGAATCTCTTATGATGTTATTAGGTGCACATGGCCTTGATTAGGTGCACATGTCGGGTAATGCATATTAAGATTTATGTTACCACTACCACGCGGAAATAATTTTTCGCAATACTTACATTGAGCTTTTCGAGCGCTATCAACTGTAAGTTCGTCAAAATTATTTCAACACAACTTCCCCCCCCCCTTTGGACTTCTAGCAGATTAGATGCATGATTGCTCAGTCTTTCATCATGATGACCACTCATCGGGATAAAATTCTGTCCCTGGAGTAGTAGTGTCGCCAACCATACTACGTTCTTGACTAAACCGCTGGTAATATTGTGAAGGTGTATATTCAAAATCTAGAATGTGTTTAGTTAAATTGAATAAAATTTTGGGTATCTATACCAATTAGTGGTGGATCTTGAAATTGTGGTGCTTGTGGTGGTGCTAGATGTTTAAGGCTACGCGATTTAAATAATCTTGAGGAAGACATATTTTAAGCTAAATATTTTTTACAAGAACGAAAAATAAAACTGGTAAGAGTAATTAAATGGAAAAAAAGTACTAATAATTAAATAATACTTGTAATTGAGAATTGGAGAGGATTACTACTTAGAAACAAATAAGAATGGTAGGAAAGCTTGTAAAATCTAGATAAGAGAGAATGAGAAGATTAGTGTGAAAAATATGAAAAAAGGAGTAAATTTATAGATTTTTCAAAGTTCATAAAAGACCAAAATATCTCTAAAAACTAGCTGTTTATAGTTGTTAGGAAGAGTAAAAATGTAAAAGTGCATCGAAGAGTTGTTGGAAATGGTTGGACGAAAATACCTCCCAAATTAGCCGTTATATAGCTATTGGGACGGTAAAAGTAGAATTTTCATAAAATAGAGCCGTTAGGGGGGAATTTGAAATTTTTTGAAGTTTGAATTTTAGGGTCGGGCTGGATCGGGCCAAATTCAGGCCTAAAGTTTGAGCCAGAAAAACGGGTCAGGCTGGATCGGGTTGTGCCTGGGCTTTTTGAGGGACGCGTCAGGCTTTGTTGGAGAGTATGGTTAGGGGTGCAATTTGGGCTGGTTTAGGATGGGCTTTAACCAACCCAGCCCAAATATGGACAAGCTTTAACCCATTAAAACCGCCTAATTTTAAAATGGGTTGGTCTGAGTTGGGTCAATAATTAAATGAGCTGAATTGGGTCAAACCCATTAAAACCATTCCAACCCATTCTAACCCAAAAGAAAAAATGAACCAGGTACAAAGAGCCAAAGACCAACAGTCGGCACTCCTCACCAATTTTGCCCAAATCGATTTCTAGGGTTCCAAAATTCGGTCTCCTCACCTTCAGCTCCTGTGCTTCTCCGGCGAATAGCTACTCGCCACCTGCTCCGCTCCTGTGCTTCTCCGGCGAAGACGCAGTGGCCTCGAAGCTTCTTGTGCTAGCTTGACAAAATCCCAGGTTGGTGCCTGCTGTTCCTCGAAGCTTCTTGTGCTAGCTCCCTGTTTTTCTCTGATAGCAGCTTCTGCATGCTTCACCGGCCTATATGTTGTACTTTGTGTTTCTTAATCATGTTTTAAGAATCTGGAATTCAGGACAACAATTCTCACCCCTCCCCCCCCCCCCAACAACCACCACCACACACAGCACAATACAAAACAGAAACTAAAAAGGGCATCAAAAGCCAAACGAACATGAATCAGGGTAAGAGGGAGGATACACGAAGAAGTGGAGACTTCCGAGTTCTCATATGTTTCTTGTTTTGTTATGGAGAGAAGGGAAGTGGACAAGTTGGGGTAAAAGTGTACGTTGCAGCAAGATTCTGCTGAGAATGTGGTATTAAAGAGCTTTTGGTGTATACAGAACACAGCTAAAAGCCTTCCATTGATCACCAATTCCTGGTCTTTACCACTAGGAGCAGAAGGTGGGGAAGAGACTTTTGGAAGGACACCCAGTGCCAAAGTGTCCTCCTGAGAAGACACCGTCTTCTTCTCCAGGCTCAAGAGCTTCCTTGCTTCTGCAGACGATGCATAAGCTATTGCAAGAAAGCATAAAACAAGCGCAAGCTTGCTTAGCCGTTCCATGTATGTCAGGTACAGAGGAAACAGAGAAGGCTTGCAAGCTGCGTTGAAACAATCCCTTGATGCTAGACAAAGAACCAATCTCACAGACAAAGAAACAATCCTCTCAAGACAAAGAACCAATCTCACAGACAAGCCCTTGATGCTAGAAGTCACAAAGAAACCCAAAAGTTCCTCAAGGGAAGACCTTTTACAAGTTGGCTCAAATGGGTATTCGAGGTTTGTGGTGCTGGGAACTCTTTCTGTAGGATTTGTGTTGTTCCTCATGGGTGTTGATGACCACAAGGCATTGGCTTTTGGTCCTGAAGGCCCACTGATGGAGGATTTCTGGGACAACATGAGGAGATATGGACTCTATGCATTGACTGTGAGTACATGTGTTCTCTATGCAGTGTTCCAGCCTCTGGTTGAGTTGCATAGCTACATTACTGATGTACCATCCTTCTTTGGATGGTACAGCTGAACAGATGGATGGGAAGTCTACACTTCTTGGGGTTTCGCTTGTTGACTAGGTTAATGATTGTCATACAAGTGATGTTGTTTACAACAAAGAATGAGAGCACATCTTACTAAGAAACAACAAACAATTTTATAACATTTTGGCACCTTAGTTTACTGCTTGGGCATTTCCACTCTAGGTGCAGTGACATGAGTGTTGCATGCTGAAAGTTAAATAACATTTTACTAGCCGAGTGCTTCATGCTTTTAGTAGCTGAGTTATTCTGTATTGTCCATACTCCTTGTATGTATGTGCCGACATTAATGTAGCTGATGCGACCTTATAGTTTCGTGGAGTATCAAACATTCTTGAGATTATGTGACATAATCTCACGTCTTTAGAAACGCAATTATCTACATATCTAGCAAATTAAATGATAATGGGCAGATTGATTCACTATAAATAGGGGCCTGCTTGATGATCTTTTCCAGCTAGGGGCATGCTTAATGATCTTCCTCCTGCTTGATGATCTTCGTCCAGCAACACCGCCTAAAATCACAGATCATGCATCTTAGCTAACTAAGACATTAGCATAAGCTGGACTACAAGGAAGTTCTAGGGATTTGATGGAATGCGCATAAAAATCTCTGCATTTTGACAATCTAAAATGTAAGAAAATCAGAAACCAACAGCAATTATCACTAGACCAGCTTAATTGAGTGAACAACTTGGTTACAAGTTGCATCAAACATGTCGATCATTAGCTGATCACTTTTTCTTTTCTTGCAAGTAGGAGCATTCTTGTTCAACGCTGATGGATGAGAGCAACTCTACAACGGCATGGGTCAGTGGTGAGCCCTAAGGAAGGAAATCGCAGCGTCTGGGTCAGTGGTGATCATTGCAGTGATTTTAGATCCTTGTTATAAACTAAAATATGTGAAGTTTAGTCTTGCGAAGTATTATCCTACTTGTGATCAAAAGGAAGTGCTTGATGGCTATAAGTCTCTTATGGATCGACTGTATGGACATTATTCGCCAGTGGTTGTGGGAAAGGATGTGGACAAGTTTCAAAGTGGCAAGAATGCTCAGATGGATGACATATGTTCAGATATGGATGTGGATCAGCACACTAGAGAGTGGCAACATTTTCTGAAATTAGAGGAGTGGGAACTATATTTGGGTGAGGATGTTGAAGCTAGTACTCCTGACTTTGATATTTTGGCTTGGTGGAAGCTAAAATCTCCCACGTATCCTGTTCTATCCCTTATGGCTCGTGATATTTTGGCTATTCCTATATCGACCGTGGCTTCAGAGTCAGCATTCAGTACCGGAGGACGAGTCCTTGATTCATTTCGTAGTTCATTGACTCCACGAGTTGTCGAGTGTTTACTGTGCACGCAGGATTGGTTGAGGAGTCCATCGACCCAAATTTGTGTTGAAGAACAGTTGGAAGAACTTGAAAATGTGGAGTCTTGTAAGTCAACTACTGTATATGTTTGTTTTCTATACTTTATTTGGGAACATAAATTTTTGTCTCTTTTTTTGTGATTTATCAAATTTTTTTTTGTAGCACTTGCTGAAGCGATTGCAACACTCACTCTACCAAGTCAGATAAGTAGTGCAAAAGAATGTTGATGTTAGTTTAAGAGTGTAAGTCAAGTTTATTGGTTAATTAAGTATAGCATTTTATTCAATCATTGATATGTATGCTATTCTTTTTGTGCAGGAGGCTGCAACTATCAAGTTTGGTGTCTTCACAAATTGGCTTGGGATTTTATTTCTGCTTTAAGAATACTAGGACCTTTTGTTAATGATATTATTACTTCTCATGTGATTTAAAGACATAGATGAGTTGAAGTGAGAGGGGTTTTACTGTATTAAGTGTTACTAGTGTGAGGACGACAATAGTACTTTTTAATTAGACTGGAGTTTATTAATGGTCTTTAATGTCTAAGCTAATTGTTTATTTATTGATTGATCTAGAATTTTTTTTATAATATCATATTTTATCTTTTGGGGATAAATAAATTTTTTTATTTATCAAAGATTAAAATAATAGTTATAAGTCAAATGTGAGTAATGTTGGTCTTTAGATAATGAGACACGAGAAGAAAATTATTCATTCACGAATGAAACAAAAAATTAATTCGATGTTAGTTGGGTTGGGTTGGGTTGAAACCCAAACCATAGCATTTTTACTCGGGTTGGGTTGGGTTGGGCTTTTTTTACAAAAAGCCCAATTTGGGTTGGGTTAAGATGGGCTTTTAAAAGGTTGGGTTTTCTTGGGTTGGGCTGAAAACCAACCCAACCCGTCCAAGTTGCACCCCTAAGTATGGTGGCCCAGTCCTGGTCCAAGCCCTTGGTCCTATGGACCAAGGCCAACACTATTCATGTAACAAGTCGGGTCGGGTTAAATGAAAAGTGGCACAAAGCCATAACCCTAGCTAAAAGTTAAACCCTTAAGATAACGCCAAAGTCCAAATAAGCCAAATCTTGAAGAGTACACTTTCTGCAAAGAGAAGATATGGCTAAAGTGGTGTTTACCCCTTTTGATCATCTAGTTTGATATTCACGCATAAGAAAGTTGTCGTTTTGACCTAAAACTACACATTCCTTTCCTCATGCTGTCATGCAGCACTGCACTCTACATAATCACTCACTTAGTAGAACTAAGCTATAAAATCATCAAAAAGCAAATGACTAAGTACAAATATTGAGGCTTATACCCCAATATTATACCTTTGTGATTGTGCATTGCGATAATGGAACACGCGATTTTTGAAGAATCTGTTCAGTATTTTTTTATTTTGAAGCTTTGGACAAGTAATCGACAATACATGAAGAATTCGCTAAAATTTTTACTTTGGCATGCTATAAAATCAAGTCCAAGATTTTTAACGACGGATAAATCCGTGATCATCTTCCTCGCTTGGATTTGAATTGAAATTTATAAAAGCACCACAAGCACAAGCTCAATGGCCCAACTGAATTTTCTTGGGTCATCAAAGGAATTGGGGAAGTCCTTTAACTTCTAGATTTTGCTCAATAGTTCAAACAAAGTTGACGAGGTTGCTTGGCCATGCACATGTTGTTTGTAAAATTGGGACCAATTCTTTGGCTAAGACTATACATACTTTTGCATTCGAGCTTACCTAGACCAATCCATTTCATAATAAGGCTCTCGAAAATCCAATAAGGGCTTTATAAAATACTATCAATTTGACATAGTTGAAAGCACTATATAATGAAAAGAAAGACGTTCCTCGAGTCTTACCTATACTCTTCTGCAATTTGCCCTTTCATTATCGTTAGCTACAAATTCTAACTATCTAACCTATGGTTAGATTAAGTTAGGGAGCGGTCTTTTTTATTTGAATCACTTTACTACTACGGAGTACAATTTTTTCCGATAAAGTGCTTTGTTGTAGCGTTTGCTTTATTAAGACGCTGCAAAAACTTAACTTTTTTTATCCCAACTACGACTTAACTTTTTATCCCAAATACCATTAAACTATTTATTGTAGAAACTAAAGTGATCGCACATAGATCAGTACAGCTCCATCAACATAGAAAGATGGCCAACAAAGTTGACAAAGGGCCTACATTTTGTGCAAAAGACACAGACGAACAGCGAAATGCATGTACCCATAACCCATGTGTAAAGGCACGAGAAAAGCCATAGATTCTCGCATCTGATCTGATCTAATCTGATCAGATCAGGTCCTTTCAAGAAAAATATAAAAGTTATGTGAAAGGAGATAAAAAGGGATTGCCTTAGAAAAGAAATGAATCTTTAAAGAAAAGGGGACGACCACATTTTTCCTAGCAAAAGGTGTCTCTTTGTCCACTTTCCTCATTATGGCAAGGAGTGCGCTAGTTGAAGAGTAATGGCGTTATTGAACCCAGAGGAATGAGTTTCTTAAGCCTCCAAATGCCCAACTGCATCTGAATGAATGTGCTTCTTTCCAAATAGTAGAAAACATTTCACTTTTGTTACCCAAGGATATCAGCAATTTTCTATCTTGGCTGCTCATAGAAAGCTTGCACGAGATCATTCAAATCCATATCCTATGTCCTTGCTCAAATTTAATTTGTGCGTAAATTGTACGTTAGCAACAAAATGTTAAGTTCTTAGCAACGAATACAGTGTCGAGTAGCATATGATAGCATAGTTATCAAAACCGGACCGAACATCAAACCGGCGAAAGCACCGATTTACTGTTTGTTGGTTTGACCGGTGGTTCAACCAGATTTATAATTAAATATTTCAAAAAAGAGAAACTATAGTTAATTCAATGGTTTTAGTTAAAGTATGATAGTAATTGTGATGGTGCTCTATAACAACAAGATTTAGTTGTCCCAGGATGTTGGTTCATGCCCAATAAACATGCCCTCCCAATTTTTGAACCTTAGTAGCTTCATCTAAATTTTTTACAGCTTCTCTTAATAACTGTACAGATATCAAGGAGTCAAACAGCCGGTTTTGCCCAGACCGAAGGAAAACCTTCTGGTTTGGAGCGGTTTTATCCGGCCTAAGTGCAATTCCGGGCCATCAATGGAACCGAACTGGCCAAAGGACCGAGTCACGGTTAAACCGGTTCGACCGGCCGGTCTGTTTTGGTTCCGATAACTTTGTATAAGAGTGAAAATGCTAATTTTTCTGCTAACACTAATGCATTTTTTGTGCTTTGTGTAATTTTTTTAAACCAGAACGTTTCTAAGTATGATATCTGTTTCGTGGCTTTCTTCTTTTTTCTGAAGATTTTGGTCCATCAAAGTCCATTTTGGCTTAGGCTACACAATTGACGGTAGCCTTCTCCTTCCTCAGCCTTCTCCTTCTCCAACTTTCAAAATTTTCATAGAACCGATTCGAGAACACAATACAATGTTAAATAACTTTATCGACTAAACTGACACTTATATTTTCCTCGATCCTCCTTGACAGTGCAAGCTCTTTCACGCTACTTTCCTCCTTGATCCTGTAAGCTCTTTCACACTAATCGAGCCAAAACTAGCTAGGGTGGACTTAGAAGTGGTTAGTGTCATGCATGGCTGTACCAAGTGGACCTAAAAGCAACATGTGAGAGGTCTACATCTCCCAATCTGTGTGTACAGCGGTTGGGTTTCACCAATATTCTTGATCATATCCTCCTCCTTCCACCATAAACTAAGTGGCTCTCAGAAATAAACTTCCAAGCAATTGATTTCACGTGTATTGAACTAACTATATCTTTATCGCTTGGTGTCAAGCAGCAGGAAACTTGTGAACCAAATTAAGTACCAACTGAGGCATGTGGTGTCAACCAGCATGGCATTTCCTTTCTTTTCTTTTTTTGGTAGAGTTTCTTCTTTACTTCACTGCCTCAAAAAATTTTAAAGTTTCCTCTTACTGCCATGTATAAGCAGTGGCCAACGCACACACTGCTCATAATTGAACGTGAAAACTAAGGCTTCGTTTGACAAAAAAAAAAAAATTGGTTTTCAGTTTTTAAAGAGCAGCTTAATTTTTTTTTTTACAAAAACAAGTGAGTGTTTGATAACCTTTTTTTTTTTTGTATTTGGTAACCCTTTTTATTTTAACTTTTTTTTTTTCGTGGTTTGCAGTGGCGGTGGTGGGGCATAGCGGTGGTCGACGGTGGTGGTGGCCGGCGGTTGTCGCGGCAGTCGCCGGCGGTGGTGGCCGGAGGTGGCTACTGGCGGTGGTGACCGGAGCTGGCTGCCGCCCTGTGGTGGTTGCCGGCGGCCGGAGGTGGCTGTCGGGCGGCGGTGGGCAGTGGCTGCCGGAGGTGGCCACCGCCCACCGCCGCGCCCGGTGGTGGTTGCCGAAGGCCTGAGGTGGCTGTCGGATGGCGGTGCGTTGTGGTGGAGGTCTCAAAAAAAAATTTTAAGTGAAAAAAAAAAGAGCTTTTTCCTCTTTTTTTTTTTTTTACTCTACAATTTAAAAAGTGATTTTTTAAATTGAAAAAAAAATGGTTACCAAACGCACTTTTTTTTTCAATTTTCAAAACTGAAAAGAAAAAAAAAGAGCGTCAAACATGGCCTAAATAAATAGAATCACCCTGTGTTTCTTTTCTAGCGGTACCAAGTGCCTAGCCGCACAACATCAAGTAACTTCATTTCTGGTCTGAAGAACACACCGATCATCCTCCCTCAGTTCATCAAGTAGGTTTGCAGGGGGTAATATATCCAGCACAAACACATACCATATTCTTCACTTCATCTAGTAAGCTTACGCGGTTGCCCGGAGTTGGAAGGGAATTCAGCACTGACAACCTCTTAGCAGTCTCGTCCCACAACACAAACGTTTGACTCTGCTCGTCAGATAAATTGAAGCCTAATTCCCACCAACCGCTAAAACGTTATGCTATGTGCAACAATAATTTTGCATCATAAAAGATAAACAGGTACTCATAGATGCATAAAACAGATGGTAGATTATATGTTTAACTATCTATAATTTCAGTAATGGCTTAATGTTCTTTAAATGGAGGATGTCCCTGAATTATAATGCGTAGATATTTAGGAATTCAACACCAAGATATTAACAGAAGGTTATGTTGACTATGAGGCATGCCATGGACAACTGTAGATTGCATGTGGTACACAATATTAAGGATAATTTTGAGATTTTATATAATAATAATCACAAATAAATGTGCCACAGCCCGTGGACATATTCGGCTACGGGTAGACAGATATGATTACCATATGATCGAATCGCTTGTTTATTCAATTTTGAGAACCTAACGAGAACTTTGCACTAAAATGATGTTTATCTCTAAGGCATCCATGAACGTTAGCCTCACAAAATTGACGGTTAAACTGGACTCTCCAAATCTACTTATCTACGTACGTATTCATACTGAACATCATGAAAAAGAAGACAATATATTTCACTATAACTTTACAACGCATCAAAATTATGCAGGTCATAATTAAGATATGAAATAGATCGGGTGATCACATTTGATGTACTATAAATATTTGGATCCAAATGGAGTTATCTGAAAATGGGAAACAATAACAAAACTGTATCGACATGTCCAACCCAGAGAGGACACATTTTTTTGGCCTTTTAAATAAGAGCAGCATGTTGGCTGGGAGGCTGTGACCCTGGATGTAATGTAAGATTGGGATCCAAAGCGCCCCACCCCCACCCCAGCCATCAGTTTTCTCTCTGGCTCCAGTGACCGATCAACGTGTATCAAATTACTTTGCTAATGGGAGTTATATAAACATTCTTATTTTAGCTAATGACACACTAATGTAATTTGTGCATGTAAGTTGTGCGTTATTATACCGCAAAGTGTTCTAAGATATTTACTACCCGTAGTATATATTGGTAAAGATCTTGAGACGTCTTTATCTTCTCTTCGAGTTTCTTTAAAATCAGAACAAATTTATTTTTAACAAATATTTTAGATTGGGTGTTGATGTCCGGATCTTGATCCCTAAAAAATTGCAAACTAAATAATGTTCTCACAATAAACAAGATAATTTATTCATATTGATAAATAATATTCCGGCAAAGCGAATCTGTGAGTCACCACAGGCGTGATGCCTGTGGTGCACACCAAAACGAAACCCATTTCCTGTTTGACTAGTTTGTCCATTCTCTTCGTCTTCTACCCTCCACTGCTCCGTTCCTGCCTCCATCTTCTTCATCAGTTTCCATCCATGCCTCACTGGCCATTACAATTTCAGTCATTCCCATAAGAGGTGAGAAGGAAGAGAGGGAAGAAACGAGTTACTCATTATATAGGAATGGGTTTTTAGTCGAAATGGTGTAGCTTTGGCGCGCACCACAAGCATCATGTCTGTAGTGACGCATAGATTCGATTTGCCGATAATATTAAGCGATTCAAAATCAACAACGACGATGTCGACTATCTTCGAATAATTCTAAATAGTCAAAATTAATGATACCGAATCATGCAATGTTTACTTGTAAATATACTGCTAAACCAAAAAATGTGGGGGGTGGGGTGGGGTGGCAGAGAGGACACGGACGAGCGGTGACTTTGGGCGTGACTTGCTACTGCTGCAGGGGTTTTACGTATTTAATGTGATGCGCAGTGCCACATCGCTTTGATCCCCACTCTGTTTAGTTCTCTCTATCATGTCGCGTGCTTTTCCTTTTGCAGTTTCATTGCACTCGCCGGCTCCGCCAGCGGTGTGAGCCACGCCCCACTCAGACAGTGGCGCCTCGTTTAACCAGCATCCTAAGTTCTCAAGCCCTTGTTGGGACCTTGGTCTTGGTCACCTATTTTCCAATAATATATACGAGCCATTGAATTTTTGGTAGCTTGCAATATAGTAATGTACAATATATTTTACTAACAATTTAGTTTGTCAAAACTGTGGGAAGGCAAATCGTTTAAATAGCAACCAGCAAGTACACTACTTTATGATAGGTAAAACCTTTGGAAAGAAACGGCTGACGAATTTTTGCTCGACCAAGCGAATCTTGAAAGGATAACTTTTGCTTTTACTCCTAATTTATTTGGACATTTTTTTTTATTTAAGTGTATTGGTGAAACTTTTAATAGTATTTTCAACAATATGATACTGTAAAAAAAAAACTTTTAGTTATCGCTAGAGTGCTACCAAAATATTTACAACCTAAAGCAATGTACTTGTACAATATATAGTATAAAGGTATTTCTTAATTTGTTAGCTGCCTACTTTATATTTTAGAAATAATTGATTTTGGCTGGAATTACTTTGTAGCAAGATGGCACAACCCCCACCATATATATCAATAATAAAGTACCGTCAGAAAAACTTTCGAGTTATCGCTAGAGTACTACCAAAATATTTAGAACCTAAAGCAATATGCTTATAAAATATTTTGTATGAAAGAAAGTTATTCCTCTATTTGTTTGACGGCTACTGTATATCTAGAAATAGTTTAATTTTAGCTGAAATCGTTTTGTAGCAAGATGGCATAACCCCCACCACCATGTAGATATAAACATTTAATGCTTACTAAATATGAATAGTAGCATATTCATAACCAACTTCAGCGACTAATTACATAAGTCTTTTTTCAGTGTCATTAACCTTTTGTAGTGAAAATCAAAATGTTTTTGTGGCAATTTCAGAGAAAATCGAAATGTTTTTGTGACAATTTCTTTCATCATTGTTTACTTACGTCCTCTGCACTCCCTAAGCGCCATTGCCAGGTTCAAGATTCCTGTCCTTTATGCTTGGGTCATTTATTAGAGTCTCATGAGCATCTTTTTTCTTGAATGTTGCCAAGTTTGTTTGATTTGGGATTCTTTTCTACCTAATCATTGTCCTTCTAATCTTCCAATCTCCTCATGTAGCATTTGCTTCACGAAATGGCAAGCTAAGCCTATTTTTTTTAAAAAACTTCATGATTTTTTGCAAATCATAACTATTGTTGTTGTGCTCTGGTCTATCTGGCTTGGTTGGAATGCAGTTATTTTCAATAATGAAGCTTTTTCTCCACTACAAATTCGGATGGTGAGTCGCTTGTTCAGCGTACTCAGTTATTTCAATGAAATTTCCGTAGAATTTAGAACAAGAACCATAATAACTTTTCAGGGCAACTAGGCTGTTTTGTGCATTTTCATCCCCCTCCCCCGACCCACTTTTCCAACCTTTGCAAGTGTGCAGAGGCATCTCCTCCCGTCTTTTTTGCTATTTCAGTGATTGTCTCTTCTAATGATCGCAAGTTTTGGAATATGTTTGATTCTTCTTTACAATGCGTTTGAGACTTTTATTAAAGTCTTCGTTTCTATCGATGAAATGACTGTCTATAAATTTATTAAAGTATACTATCCCTCTCGTCAACTCTTTGTTAGTCGATCCACTCATGGGGTGCAACAGGTTTGGCTTGATGCTGCTTCTGCCGCCTTCTGCAATCTGGCTTCGCCTTGCTGATTTTCCCTGTGGGGTTTTGGTTTATCTTTTGATGTCATCTTTAGTTTCGTTTGGCTTTTATTTCTTAACCTTAGAATGTGGTTGTCATCCTATTTTGTTTATATTCTGGATTTCTCTTTGTACATTCCAATTTCGGATCTTTATCCTGGAATATATTTCTGATTTCTCTAAAAAAAAAAAAAAAACAAATTTGCAGCGAATGCTAATTTATCGTGGAGTTGTCAAAAGTGGCTACAATTCTCCTATATCGCGACAAATAGTTATTTCTAATATGCTTAGTGAACTTTAACGAGTGACACTAGAAAATGTGCTATAAGGACGTCACGAAAAGTATTTACAGAAATATCACGATGCAATAACTAACTCCCATTACTGGTTATTAACCAAAACGCATTCCATAATTTTAATTTTCAAACAAAATTGAAACATTTAATATATGCTAAAATTTTGCTGCTTTTTGGTTGTAGAAAAATAGTTACAACAGCTATATAACGATAATGAATAGTCGCTAATTATAGTTAGTGATATTTTTTAAAAATACTTTTACTTATAATTCTTAGCCATAAATTTTTAATGTTATTAATTAAAAGTTATTTAAAATATAGTATTTATCATTAATCGAAGGCCGTGGTCAAAATTTTCAAAATAGAGTCAAAAATCCCGACAGAAATTCAAACAGAATCAACTGTGTCACACCACGCCCCACAAAGAGCGCGTAGTGGAGTTAATATAAGCTACATCTTCATCATCATCATCATCATCATCATCGGCCAAAGAGTGCACGGCTTTACCCTCCCCTCCTACTTTATCCTTCATTATTAACTGCCGGCCAATACCCTTCCCTCCCCTTCCCTTCCCTTCTCCCTCAGTCCTCCAAGTTTTGCTTTGCTTTTCCAATCAAGTGTACCGCATTTCTTTGAACAATTATCTCCCTCTTTCCCACTTCCAGTTAGACTGTGAAGTGCGAATTTGGGAATGAAGCTGTAGAAGGTACTGATTTTAAAACCATTTGCCTTGACCCTTTGTTTTGGTCATTTCCTGCTTCCGGACACTTTATCTTTTGAATGGTTCGAAGTTCTTGAATGTTACTATTTTCTTTGCGTTCTCCAAATGGTTTGTGGGTGATACATGTAATTAGCTTAGGCCTTTGTTTGAATTTAGTGTTTGCCATTTGTGTCAAAAGTTTGAAGTTCTAGTATAATTTTCCCTTCTTAATTGTGTAAGATCTGCATTTTTTTTCCTGTTCATTTTCAGAAAAGGAAGGAAAGGTAGATTTTTTTAGTTTTCTTTTCATGTTATTGACCTGGTATTGAGTGAGTGTTGGCATATTGTTTTGTGGGTTTACTTTTGTTAAAGTTTTGTTTGCTTTATTGTTCTTGATTTTCTCAGCAACAAAAACGCAGCATTGTTTCTTTTTCTAGTTTCCCCTCACTTTCCATGAAACTTGTGGTTAATATATCCTGATCTCCTTCTCTTGTTTTGCTTTCCTGTTTCAATATGGTTCTCTTTTGACGAATCTATGCCTTTGTGTCTGCTTTTTGTTTTCATAGTTCTACTTTTCAACTTGTTATGCTATGAAGAGGGAAGATGGAGTTTGAGTATACTACCCTTCTTCTTTATCTTTGCAACAGCTGTGTGTGGAAAGTTTGTCTCTCTTTACAAGATTCTGTTCTAACATTTGGTTTCTTTTGAAGTTTCTCACTTTCTCCAAATGTGTCATGTTTTGCTGAAATCTCTCACATTAATTGCCACATGAAGGTAAGGGGGAAGTGGTATGTACTAATGGTTCTTTAAATTTGTTGTGGGTTTGGAGCTGAGTAAGGACTAGACTTTGACATTTTAAGGGGCTTGCCTCTTACTATTATTTTATCGCAACTAGAAGGGTATCTTGGCTTCTGTGGTGTTCTTCGATTATATTTCTCAGCTTTCCCTGTGCTTCTGTCTTCTTTTGCTTCAATTTTATAGTAGTAGCTTGTGGATATATGCGCATAAAAACCTCCCTAGTTGAATTAGAAAAAATGAGATTCCCCTTGAAGGACAAATGATCAAGACATTGTTTAGCATATAATATTCCTTGTTCACATGTAAGATCTTGTAAACTACGTTTTGTTCAGTCTGCTTAATTTGATATTATGCACTGTGGGATTACAGAATAAACTACTGTGTTAGTTATTGTTTCCCTGTCTTGTTTAGCTGGTTCGTGTTGATCCATGCCTCCTTCAGTGGCATTGGCATTTGACTAAGATTGAAGAAACCCAGTTTCTCGATTTGTTAAGAAGTGCCCTGGTTTGCTGCGAGAAAATCTGTGGTATTTAAAATCTATGATTTTTGGGTTGACTACTGTAACCTGATTTGGATACCTCGTCAAATCTGCACTGGCAAGAGGACGGAACTCGTTCCTGATTTTAAGCAGATGTTCTCTTTCTGGCTTTAAGTAAATGGGGTGTTGCATCTCAACAAGTAGTCGGAGTAGTTGCAGTAGCAGGAGCAATGGGGAGACAGTTTCTCCCTCTTGTTTGAGAATTATGTGCGGGGGAACGAGAAGTAAGAGAACATTCTCTGACCACATCACGACACTGCAACATTTGGCCTCCTTACCTAACCGGATTTTTACAAATGGAAGGAGTCGGAGTTCTTGTATATTTACCCAACAGGGTCGTAAGGGCATAAATCAGGATGCCATGATTGTGTGGGAAGTAAGTTACTGTTACTGAGAATGATGTTTGGATTTCTTACGTGTTAGTGTTGAACGTTTGAATTCCTGCAGGATTACATGTCCGAAGATTCTACTTTTTGTGGTGTCTTTGATGGACATGGTCCACATGGCCATTTAGTTGCCCGCAAAGTAAGGGATGCCCTGCCACTGAAGCTGCTCTCATTCTTGCATTCTCATGAATCAAAGCGAAATGGACCTAGTACTGCTTGCTGCAACAGGAATCCTAAATCAGATGGAGGAGATTCTGAAAAGGATGGCAGTATGGAGGATAAAGTGGATATGTTATGGAGAGAAGCTTTCCTCAAATCATACAAGGCCATGGACAAAGAGCTGAGGTCTCACCCCAATTTGGATTGCTTTTGCAGTGGTAGCACTGCTGTAACTATAGTCAAACAGGTACAAGCTATACATGCTAGAAAACCCTGCCCTTACAGATCTATATTGATTATTCTTTCGTGCTTTGATCTTAAATATATATAATGTTGGTTGCAAGGGTTCAAATCTTTTCATGGGAAGTATAGGGGATTCTCGGGCAATCCTAGCATCAAAGGATGGCACTGATTCTCTGGTGGCAGTTCAGTTGACGGTTGATTTAAAGCCCGATTTGCCTAGTATGTCTTGCTCCAAGTTTTAAATCTTGGGATGCATCTATGGCATTTTAACCTGGTTTTGTGAATCTGTATTTCGTCTTGTTGTTTTTTTTTTAAATTAATTTTTATCTCTACACAGGGGAAGCCGAAAGGATTAAGCGGTGTAAAGGGAGGGTTTTTGCATTGCAAGATGAGCCTGAAGTTCCAAGAGTCTGGTTGCCGTTTGATGATGCTCCTGGGTTAGCAATGGCTCGAGCATTTGGGGATTTTTGTTTAAAGGAGTATGGAGTGATCTCTATTCCTGAATTTTCTCACCGGGTTCTTACGGAGAGAGACAAGTTCATTGTTGTTGCCTCGGATGGGGTATGTTTTCTGTCTCTGGATCTTAATGCAGTTCATTGCATTCACATTTTCTTACTAAACTTCTTTTATGATTTTGATTTATTTTTCCTAATCATGTAAACTTGTAACAATTATGGAGGAATTTTGGCATTTATAAAAAGGTCCTTTTTTTTCTCCCCAAAATTTGAGAATAGAGAAACGAAGAACTGTATGTAGTGAGAAGAATCAGCAGCATATAGCGTGGCATGGAAATAATTATTAATTATGTCCTTGAAACATCTCTTTGTATAATCCCTTTGGTATGATATCCTTTCTGGGAAATTAACTTCCTCACAATCTTTTTTATGACGTTTTATTGAACTTCGATGATTTACTAGGTTTTTTGGGATGGATTCCTTTTTGGCTAAAACCCACACCCATTTATCACTAAAAGAGGCATTAGTGACACTTTTTAACCGTTGAAGTGAGAAAGGGATATGGGTTTAGCCAAAAGGATGTGAATTTAGCCTCGTCCAACGCGTAGGTAAGAGGAAACACATTTACTATGAAGATAACTTATGTTCTAAAGTTATACTTTCATATTTCGGTTCCAATAAATAAGTAACTGATCTAATACTGGCTGCGTGGAGTAGCTTGAGTTGTCTTGTGCATTTTGAAGTTACATACTTTTCATTTGTTTGCAACAATATGTGGTCCCTGGTGTTATGTTCTCATTCCATGTGGATGTGATTCTCCACAGTCCTCACTTGTACTTATTACTTAATCCAGTTGCATATGTTTTTTTTTTCTTTTGCCCCTTCACTTACTTAAGGGACACATTTTGGTGTCAAAATGAAGTTAATTGATAAATTTATGAATCTTGCATCTAAAATTTTGATAGCGATGCATCGTAAGCAAGTGTCAATCTTGAATCTGTGTAATTGAAGTGCTGGGTGAGAGCTATTTTTTGAAATTAAGTGTCCCTTTTCAGGATAATATTTAGGCCATTCTGAAATTGGATTACTTAAGGTTGTCTAAATTTGTCTGCTTGTACTTGGTAGACTTAGGTTGATTTCTAGATCTTGGCATAGTTTGTGATGTTGAAAAAGTACAGTTTCTTGATCGTTTAATTAAATAGTAGCTTTAAGTTGTGTTGAATTTTGAACGAGTTATGAACTGGTGTATTTGATGTCCTTTATTATTTGCTTTTGGATATGGAAATGTTGAATGGTGGATTTTTAATGTTCCATGTATCAATTTATGGATTTTTGGTCACCATGTTTTTTATTAAGTATTTTATTATCATGAATGATCTAGTTAGATGACATTCAAATTGGTCCTAGCATTTTTAAAATATCGGGGAGTCGGGTCTTCCAAAATTCAGATTGTCCCTGTCCCTATTCCCTTTCAGATTAGAGAAGGGAATAGCCTTATTTCTATGATGATGTGAGACAATTTTAATTACTTACGAGACAAAAGGAAAAAGGTTGGTGAAGCTCTCCTTCTACTTATATTCCATCAAGTGCCGAATGAATTGCAATTGCTTGTTAAGTTTTTGCTGGATACCGTATAGTGTATCTAATGTACATTTACCTTTAGTGTGTTCCAAAAGCTTGCAAGAACTTTTATGCATTTTGGTTGGCTAAGTTCGGCATACATGAATATAGCCATTTGGTAGCAAAAACACTTGCCTATGAAGCGCATCCCAGCATTACTTGATTGTTGCCCAGTATATGTCCTCTATACATCCTATCATTTGAATGTATAGGACGGCATTGCACCTGCTTCTCACTCTCGTAGAAGAGTTATATGCACTTATACTTTCTTGTTTAGTAGGGAGGACTCAAAACTTTGGCGTCTGTGTAAAGTACTTTTAGCTGTGTAGAACGAGTTAGCTTGTAAATTCATTTTGACCAAAATTTGTAGTGCGTTCACTGAATCAGTTCTAATATTTTGCGTTACTACTTGCTGATCCTATAGTTATGTCTGGTAAACCTTTCACTGTTTGAGGCTACATGCAGAAGTGGGTAACTTAAAATTTCATACACCTTTTGCATTTTTGTGTGATGAAAGAAATATGCTTGCGTCATAAGTATCTTATAATGTCTGTGGAGTATAGTAGGAAGCTTTATTGTGATCTTGTATTTTACCTGTTACCTTGCCTTTTATCTTTTGGTGTTTATAATTGTAGCATTATCAAATTTCTGGTTAATCAACTTGCATCTGGTGAATTTTCGATTTCCTATCAACCTGTTTCCGGAATGGTTAAGTGCTCCTTTTTCTCTTTGTTTCTTTTCCCCTTCTTTTTTCCTTCTGAAATGAAAAGGCTGCACCTTGAGTACACGTTATTGACAGCGATAGGTCAACATGGAAATATTAAGGAAAAAAAGTAAAGATTCAAGATTTTGGAAGGCCTCCTTTGTCCACAAGGAAAAACAAAAGAACCGCCTTCTGCTCCACAAGAAAGTGAAAAGAGAGCAGTTTCCCAACCCCTTTTCATATTTCCCTCTAGTTGACAAACTAAGATGAAATCTGCTATTGTCCTGAGTACAAACTTATAGATGTCAAACAATAACAAGATCATACTCCAACAGTTACAATGGGGAAATGAAGCTGTGGTGCGTCACACTCCGCCATCAGGCTTGGTCGCAGATTCCCTAATTGGTTTCCAGGAGAAAGGTCGCCTCTCCCAGAATTTATCAGGAGAGGAAAGGCTGATAGATTGGAGGCGTTCATGTCCCCCTGCTACTTACATCTGTTGTCCTTCCCTCCCTTTTGATTTGGAAACCCTTCTAGACCGTTCCCTTTTTTGATTCTCTTGACCAAGTGCATTGCGGAAAGAGCCTACCACGCTTGCTTCTTTTTTGATTTTACATTTGTCGTACTCTTTTCATCTAAGGGCTTATTTTTATACCTGCGTCGTATCAATTGAAATTTCTAGAATAATGGCATGGTTGGTTTGTGATGTGACTTCCACTATAGGATTTTTTTCGGCCCAATACACCTTGCATTTACTTGTTTAGAGACTGTTAAAGCATCCATTCAAAAGGATTAGGATAATTGTCAAATAGATATATGTTTAGTGATCCAGATTCCAGTTTTGCGTATCTGACAGATTACAGTTTTCCTTGGTCTTTTATGTATGTGGTAAATGTAACGAGTGGGTTAAAATAGGCTCAGACTTCAATCTTGGGAGAAAAACAATCGGACCTGTCGATTTTGTGGACATGTGCAGTAAAGTTGATACCAAATGAGTACTTATTTACCTTCACTGCTGAGAGACTTTAATTTCCCGAGATGGAGAGGGAAGAGGGAGTGGAGGGCTGCTTCCTGTTCTTTTTAACTTTTGGGATTTTGATGCTGGTAAATCTGGATTGCTAAATTTACATTTAGACGGTCAATCTTGCCTCAATCCAGGAAAGGCCTTATCACTATATTGAAGATGGCAGGGTGTAAGTTGAATCTAAATATTTATTTTGAATCTGAGAGATAGTAAAAAGTTTTGGGTGAATTGAATGGATCCTGACATGTTTGACAAGTGCCAGAAATGCTGATGATTATATCATTTATGCAATAGATGCAAATTTCTCTTGGTAACCTTGTCTTGGTCGTCAACTTGCTACTACCCTTCTAGACGTCGTACCGTAAATATAGTTTCTTGCTGTTCCCACTTTAGGTACTTTTAATCGTTCTCGTGAATTTCTTTGACAGGTTTGGGATGTGTTGAGCAATGAAGAAGTGGTTGAGATAGTGTCATCAGCTCCAACACGTTCATCCGCCGCAAGGATCTTGGTTGACTCTGCTGCTCGAGAATGGAAATTTAAATATCCAACATCAAAGATGGATGACTGCGCAGTGGTTTGCTTATTTTTGGATGGGAAAATGGATTCAGAATCCGATTATGATGAACAAGGTTTCTCTTCGGCCACCCTTCAGAGCAACCATTCTGGTAATGTAGGGGAATCAGATGATGGCCAGATTTCAGAGCCATCATTGCAGAGGAATTTTACTGTCAGATCATCTGAAGAGAACACTCCCTACAGAAGAGTACCGGTTGAGGGACAAAGGAATGGGGAAGGTATTGTAACCGAAGATCAGAACTGGTCAGGTTTGGAAGGTGTCACACGAGTCAACTCACTCGTTCAACTTCCAAGATTTTCTGAAGAAAGACCAAGAACTTAATTAAAGTCATCAAATCTCACACTTTTTGGGAAATCAAAAATTGTATTGGAATTAACGGCAATGCTCGGAAGGCTTATGGAAACACCTGCTGCTGCTGCAGCATTTCAATTTGTTCATATTGCACTTGAATGGGCACTGCTTTGTTGTGTAAATTAATCACAGTAATGTTAGTATCAATCTGAATTTTGCTTTCGAAAGACCCTTTTCATCTGCTAGCATTGGAATATTGGAAAGTGAATCCATGACTGTCAGAGATAAGTCATCTTCGATTCCCCATTGTGTTCTGCGCGTATTATACGTTCTATTCTGAGTTTCAAAACTTTCACTTGCATTTGCATGAAGTACAATATGTAGGAACTTAACCGATATCCACAATGGTTGCTTCAGGTTGAAACCTTGCTTGTGGACTCAGTACCCAGCATGGAGAGTTTTTGCCATGCAAACATTCTTCTCTTACAAACGCTTCTGAAGAAAGATTGAGAACTTTTATGGATGCTTACGGAACCGAAAGCAACGCCAAGTCGTGACAGAATGTGAAATTGTAAATGCAGCCGTCTACGGTTTGGTAGAGTTTAATGCAACCGAAGAAATAATAGGCATCCCCACGCCACTCAAGAGCAATGGAGGTGGGGTCTTTTGGTCTCGCCAGCAACAGCAGACTTCGCAGCTTTAGTGCAAGGTCGGGTGGTTGTTACTGAAACACCACACGAAACGAAAGTGGTATCAAATTTGCATTTTCAGTGTAATGGATATCTTGTACAATCACAAGTAACTATGAGATCACATCTGCATTTCCCTTCTCAGTTCTTCTAAAACTGAAATGAAGAATAATAATGAAGTTTCCCGTAGCCAGCGTAGACTGCTGTTATGATAAAGCTTCACAGACAAACAGATGAAATCCTTGCAATTTCAGTTTCTTGGTTTTGTTGCTTATAATGTTTTTGGTTGAAAAACATTAATGAATACCTTCAAAAAAAAATATTGTCGGTTTAGGTTTGCTTAATCGAAATTGACAGTTTTTCTTCGTATAGTTGAGGTAATCAGGCTCGGTTGTTAATCACTTGAGTTATGGTAGAGATGTTAAATAAAGTGTGAAAATTGTTTCTCTAATTCTTCACCACCTATGGAGTTCGTGTGCAAGCTAAGTGAGAGGGCGTTTGGATTTGTTTCTCAAAAGTAGATTTTTGATTCAGTCCCCAAAATCAGCTTTGATTTATTTTAAAAGGAATCAGCTAAAGGTTGTGAAATGCATTTGGATAAAGAGCGCTAAAAAAGCATCCAACGTAGCAAAATGACGAAATAGCACGTCATTATTTAAGAGGTGCATTTAATGTGTATTTATATAGGAGGATACTTAATTAAGAAATTCTTTTGCTCAGACCTTACTCTCCAAACTGATCAGAGACCAAAATCTAGGAAAATAAGGTTTTTGTCTTTATCGATTTTGAAATTTTCTCAAACTCAAATTTAATCGGATCACTTTTTTCCACAACTTTACTTGGTTTCTTCTGAATTTGATCAGATTTGACCATCCTAAAATCAACCTCAAACGTTCTCTTAAATTGACAAAAAAAAAAAAAAAACATCAGCCCCACCTGATAAGACTACATATTTATTGGCCGTTCAAACCGTTGGCCAAGGCCACCCATGCATGCATGCTTTACCAATTCTTGCAAGTCTCCCCCATTCTTTACCAATTCTTTCTCTCTTGTTGGCCATAACTTAGGGAGAAAACCATCTATTAATTGACCGCCAAAATGTCACCCAACTCCCCAAACCGAAACTATAAGAACACACTCTTCCCTTCCTACTTTCACCATCACTACACAGTACGCGCAAAGGGAGCTTGAAAAATGGCTTACAACCCTACTACAATCCTCCTCTCTTTCCTCTTCATCCTCTCCCTAGCCGGGCACGCGCTCTCAGCTCGCGACGTGCCGACGGATTCCAAGAACGTCGACGACAAGAAGCAGCCCGAGTCGTTCATCTCCTTCGATGGCAGTGTGCTCATTCCTGGCTTTGGACGCGTGATGGTGCCCCATGTCACTAAAGGGTTCAATCCCTACACCTACAATCCTATCACCGGCACCGATGGAGGAACCGGCACAGTTGGAGGGCCCGGCAGTGGCACTGGCGGCGGCGGCAGCGGCAGTGGCACTGGCGGCGGTGGCAGCGGCAGTGGCACTGGCGGCGGCGGCAGCGGCAGCGGCAGCGGCTACATTCCTGGCGGAGATGACACTTTCGTTCCCAACCCCGGGTTTGAGGTGCCAAGCGGCGGTGGCAGTGTTCCAGTTACCGGTCCTTGATAATTGTGCTCGCCCTTTCCCAAAAGAATAAGCGTGGTAGCTAGATGTTTGCGTTTCCTGTCGTTCAATCGTTGTCTTGTTCAAGTTTCCACTACATATAGTGCTTCGATCAGTTTCTATGATTTTGTTTACATGTTTTGGTATGTACAATGAAGTATGAATAAAGAGATTTTTCCATGTAATGGTCTTTTGCACGTTTTATATGTCCCCCAACCCCATCTCTCTCTCTCTCTCTCTCTCTCTCTCCCCGGCATTTAGTGCATACCAACAAGGAGTTGGTTCAGAGATTTTCAGGGTCTCCTTCCCGTCGCTTCTTGTCGGAGTCGCTTCTTGTTGGAGTAAACATGCGTTCTCGCCCTACATGTGCTCCACACCCAAATTTCCTGTGAGCTTGGGTCCCGACATTGGTGCGAAAATCGGGGAGAGAATCGAAAGCTCAGATGTATTTGGTGACCTTGAAAGTTCCTGAGACGCAATACTCACTGCTGGTTGGATCAAAACCTTTTGATTCCATCATTTAATTTTTTGTACCAAAAATAGAATAAATTTTAGTGCATTATAACTTGCCATGCCAATTGAAATTTATGCGTACATTTTCATTTAGCTACAAGTACCACACTCTCACTCCCACTATATGCAAATGGCAATCAAACACGGTGACTTTTAGTGATATTTTTATATTAGTTAGAAATTTTGAAGAACCCTAACAGTTCAGAAATGGACTGCCGCCTTGCATGCAGGTGCATTTGGAAACCATCCGACACATGGCTGGTTGAACAATTTCATACTCATTTCAGTTACTTTGCCCTGAGCCCCAGGAGCATTAACAACCCCGACCCGCATTCCCCAGCCAGCATTAATTTTATTTTATAGTTGAACAATCTGGTGTGATATTTGCCAGAGATCTGACATAAAGTACAAGCTCTGTGGTCTGACATAAAAAAGTACATACAGTAAACGAACAGGTTCCAACTGTAGGGTTTCAACCACCAAATGAAAGATGGGTGCAGTACACTTGACGGGTTCGGAGTTCAGACCCACCCTTTGTAAGCTGGTAGAAGAAAAACTAGCCCATCTCAGCACTGCTATTTGGCGACCGACAATCACACGAACATGCTAAATGTGCAACAAAGTTTAGGAGCGCACTGGCGAGGTGTAACATGATATTGAAGGGCAGCAATGTAAATACCAACGCGTACCAACAACCCCCAAGAGTCGCTTTACGATTCATTATACGTGCAGAGAAGCGCCTACCCCCAAGAGTCGCTTTACGATTCAATATACGTGCAGAGAAGCGCCTATTTAAACATTCTACGTGTTGTTCCATACTCTTATTTTGTTGGCAAAAAAATGCATCAACGATAAAACATAAATATTTTAGCAACAAATGAAGATTTGTAAAAGCATAACGTAGTATTAAAAAGACATTTCCTAAACGCAAAGAAACCACTTAATTGTTCATACCCCTGGAAGTTATTTTTCTGAGACAAAAGGGGAAAATTAATGAATGTGTAGATATTTTGGATCATAAAAGTCATTTTCGCTATAATATATTTCTCCTCTTAACCAAAAAAAAAAAAATAATAATTGTAAGACAACACTTAGGTTGAAGAAGTGTTACATCACTAAAAGTCATTTTCTCGACATAACCATAATCAAACTGAACACATAATTTTCCAACATCTTGGTCTTAAACACAAAATAGCTGCAAAATTGCTGTCTTCTTCAATGTCCATTTCCATCATATAAACACTGAAAAGTAGAACTCAAGGAATAAGAGGCTTCAATATCTTCTTTCTTGTTTAATGACCATATCCAACCACCAAATGAGACGACTGTTTAATGACCATATCCAACCACCAAATAAGATGACTGACCATGTATAGTAATATCCTTCACCTTTAAGGCGCCTATCGCAAACTAAATAATTTGGTTTCACTTCCCTAAGCTAGATACTTTCATAAACTCAGCAAACTGGTTACAAATTTTGAAGCTGCCAAATCCACCTCTCAGAACCTAGAGCAGGCCTGAAATATGCAATCGTGTACAAGCCTGCAGGAAATGGACACAATATTATTCCCGGAGAATTAAAAAAAATACTATATCAGTAATTGCTGTCAAGTTAACAGAGGCTAGCCCAGTGCACGGTACTTCGAAGCTAGGAGGGGTTAAGATCTACCCAGCCTTACCCCTGCTATACAGATGGTATAAGGTGTGCTACTTTCGATGAATTTAAGCTCTAGTTATCTTTTTGTATACAAAGAACTGAAGAAAACAAAAAAGAAACGAAGTGAAGCTTTATTTGTTCATATTACCTTGAGCCAATGTCTGAGGCAAGAGCATGTTTTGTTTTTGTGTGTGTGGTGGGTGGGGGGGTTGGGGGGGGGGGGGGGGGTACCATAAATTTACAGCGACAAGAAATGGTATCCATTCCCTTACGTCGCTGCATATGATAACAAGGTGTTTAGTCGGTGCAGTGTCATTCAGTAATCAAAGCCGAAATACAGGTTAATAAAATTGTAAGACCTAAACTTTTTTAGTGCATGAAATCTCCAATCACGAGAGCATGTAATATCAAGAATTGTTTTCAATTCATCTCCACAACATTCACGGGACAAGTGTTACTATTTTTGTTATAGTACCAAAGTTTTCATTAGGTCAAAAGTGAGCTTCGTTAACCCCTTTATTAAGAGGTTAAACACAACTGGGAAGTCACAACCTACTAAAATTAGAAATTGCATTTATGAGTATTCAGGTGTACAATACATATGAACCTAATAAATAAACTACCTACCTTAGGTCTTTCACATTAAACAGCCGCAACTAAGACCGTCTGTGTTGATAAACACCACATATATACTTTGTCCCACAAAATCGATTGTAGTTGTCCTGATTACAATGACAATTCCCTTAAGTGAATCCTGTCTTGGATTCTAGGAATGAATTTGTTTCATGTTGAGTGACAAACTTCTCACCTAAGTGCTACTCTCACTTTCTAAAAGTCATTATCCGGCACAATCACATCCATCATACCAAATAATAAGAAACACAATTTGTAGCTCTCAAAATGAACAACTAGCTAAAACTAAAACAACGTTCTTGCTATATAAAATCTTCATTAATGCATATCCCATCACTTTAATTGTTCAAGCTACCCTATCAACTGCATATCAACCCCCAACATTAGCATGTCACCAGGATCCAGTCCAGTAGATGATCTCCTAAATGCTCATTATCTACAGCTCATGCAGCTGAAAAGGCAAGATGGTATATATGGTCAAACTAATCATGTCCCAAAAATTTTCCCAAAACAACCCAAGGTAATAGAGATAGTGGATCTGCATCCCTATCCATTCCTGCACAATCAAGGTCACATAAGATGGTCGCAATAACGTATAAATGACTAAGGCAATAAGCTTCATTGCTTTAGATTTTCAAGACGAGCAAGCTTTTTTTTTTTTTCAAATTAACCATTACTATTGGATGGATTTTTTATTTTACCGCTATGTCAACTTACTAAAATCAAATGCAATATGTATTTACGTCGGTGCCACCTTTTGCTGCCTAGTGGCAGATCCAGCGTTATGATTCAAGGTGGTCTTCGTAGAACTTACTAAACTAAGAAGAACATGACTTTGCATCGACAATAATTTCAGTCGGCTCCTTCATTACAAAATTTTATGCACACAAAAAATAAACAGGGCTTCCTTCACTAAAAAGGCCATCAACAGAGGAAGTGAACTCATTAAACAGGTAAAGTCCAAAAGGAAAAAAAGGTAGTTGTATAGGCTATATTTATCTACCAAAAGTATACAACAATATCATCTTTCAAACACTTGCTGTATTTTGAAAAACTTTTGTTGTTTTATGATCTTGACAAAACTTTATGGAAGGAACAATGAAATTATACCATTACCACACATTCATCTATAATCATTAGAAGCTTTTCTCTTGGCCACATAATTAATCTATATCCTTGCCTCCACAATAGACAGTGAATCACTTCACCGCTGTAGTCAAATCAATAAATGATTTCTTTTTTTTTTTTACAGTTAAGGTGGTCAATGCTCTTTTAGAAAAAGAAAAAAAAAATTCTTAGTCTACATAAATATGCTTTCACAAATTTTCCTCTCAACTCGAAGGCGGTTGACCACCTTGTGCCCTCTCTATATCCGCCCTAGATTCTGCCATACAGAAAGATTTCATATGTGTTGAACAGATAGAGCACTGGAGAAACAACAACATTTTGTCTGTGCCATGTAGGTTTGCAGCTAGCTACCCCTCTCTCTCATTCTGTAGATACACCCCACATCCACAGACACAATCCCAATATATTACTCAAAGTTGAACAGAGAACATATACCAGTCCTATCTCCATAAACGATTATTACCTCAACAGAAGTGTGAATCACTTCCAGCATAAACAAAACCCTTCCATGATACAATAATCTCATCCACAGCACTAACTGAACAAGCCGTCCATGATAGTCAACCTTTCATGCCTCAAAAGGACTTAAGAAAGCTGCCACATGTTCTCGTACCCCCCGGCCCCTCTCTTTCCCTCTCTCACACACACACAGACAAAGACATCCGCACACCATGCGAATGCCTGATTTACTAAAGGTAACACAATTGGCAGCAAACTATATTTTGCACTTCTTGTCCATAGGCTGCTATAAGTAAGACTAAAAACAAGAATGAGAAATTTGCACAAAGGATGGCCTCTTGTCATGCTCCACGAGCAGCAGTCAATTAAAGTCCCACGAGAGGCTCCATCACATGATCCACAAGAAGCAATCAGATAAGCAGTACTACAGGGTCCATCATTGCGCTCCATAAGTAGCAATTAAAGGTGGCAAGCTCCTCGCTTTCTTACGTGGCAAAAAATATTTCTTTTCTGAACACAAGCAAAGTAATGGTAAAAACCCTTGCAGCCACATGCAAGCCAGTGGTTGGGCATGACCTGTTGAGGTTTCACAAAGCCTAGTGCTCAGTGGCAAAGAGACAAATGAACTTTTGGGGTATGTCCCTAAAAAATGACACACGTCTCAGCCTAATTAAGAGTGAAGGCCGTGATTCCCTAACCACGCGTAAGAATAAATTGGAAAAGTATAATAAAGGCCTAGATAACATGAAGACTAGCATATACCTAACAATTACACATTCTTGATGTTTCAGTACACATGTAAAACCCCCCTGTAAACAAGAGCAAACCTCAGGAGCAAGGAGACAACCATCTCACGTTTAGGTCATTGCTCTGCAATGATAACTTCAGAGCTAAGAGTGAAGCTCCATGTTTGTCTCCTGATTCCTGAACAGTTGCCAGTATGTTCCAACAGCTTCAGTCACCAGACACATGGGTCACAAGTACATAGCCAGTTTCCAGCCTACTCTCTCTCCTTTGCAAAAGCTGTAATGCAATTGCTATAAGGAATTTGAATTTCTTTTATCTCAGTATTATCTTCGCAACTTTCGTAAGTTTTCTGTCAGATCCACCTACTTAGATCATAATTTCTCGGATCACACTCTGATCATAGAGCAGAAAAAGTTTAAGCACCAACTAGATTAACCAAACGGACCCTCCAAGCTGCAGTGGTTGGCAGATTAGTGAGGCCAGTTAACAGAAGAAACTGCAGTAGAGGCAAGTCAATTATGCTTACAAGAACTTCGAATTGGCTCCCTTCCGATTAGGAATATCCTTGCATCCACAGCCAGATGGATGTTGGACAACCTTACTATCCATATCTCAGGGAAAAGAGAAACAATGCTTCCAAACAAACTTTGATAAGTCATGGAGGCACTAACCATATAAGAACTGGGATAGGTGGCTCGTTAGGCCGTTAGGGAAATTAGGGTGGCTAAATATTCCTTGCAAAGCACCCCCAGGAACACACTGCTAAAGCAGCATAAGAAGATTTTGAAATTGAGGAAAGAGGACGACAACAGCCGAAGATAACAAACTAAGCTTGCAATTGTTTAGTCACATAACATCAACCATAATGCCTCTGGCCTATTTGAACCCAAATGCCCCATAATTCTCTCGATCTTCATTGGAAGGGCACGAGTTATTAGCCCCTCATCTTACTAAATTCGAACCTCAAACAGCATACATTGGGACTCAAAACAGATAAACTGAGTCACTTATCACCACAACATCTAAAAAAACCACATAAATTAGGCTTAGACGTACTAATTTTGAGATCATAGTCAAAATGCCTATACCAGAAATCGATTTCCCTCACGATTTTCATCAACCATATGCGCACGAGTCAATCACGATCATGAAGCAGAAAAAACCAAACAAAGAGCCAAAGTTGTGTTACAAAGGACATTCTATGCAAGACAACAGAAAAAGAAAAAGTGGGTACGAAGAAAATCACCTCAATAAATCAGATGCCAAGCATCTTATAAAGAATGAAGAAGAGGAAGGCAAAGAAGATGAGGAGGAAAAGGTAGTCTACAAACACGAACAGCTTGGTGGACCCGTGATTCTTCTTTCTGATCTTCTTGTTCGTCTCATGCTGCTGCTTCGCGGGTTCCTCCACTGCTTCTAGCTTCGCCATTTATGTTCAAATAGAACTCTAGATCACGATCCCAAATCAGTTTTGTTATATGGAAACTAGCTACATAAGACTATTGTCCTTTAATATCCGGTCTTGCTTAATTGTTCACAGAGCAAGGTTCAGAGGGAACATGATGAGTTTTTCTCGTCTTCTTTTGGGCAGTGGTGCTATAATCGCTGTTGTCATTATCTTTTTGTCGCTAGAAATATCTGATTGTTATTTTTGAGATCGGTGGTAAGTATAATGCATTAGGCTGTGTCATTATATGTCAAGCCTATTATATTATTTAACGACTATAGCCTCATGCGCATCACTTACACGCCCACATGATTAGTCCGGCGAGCTTGCCCTTTTATGAATGTAATGTTAGAGTAAGTCCTTTCGCATATACAAACAACAACTTTTTCTCTTAATAAGACCCCTCGCCTTGCTTTAAATTTTTAGATTCAATCCGGCCCAGATTCCCCCCCCCCCCCCCCCCCACACACACACACACACACAAACCAGTACCGTTAGTTGCCAAACCCTCCTAATAGCACCATTTACATAAATGCTAGGTAGATGGAATGTCGTATTTTGCAATGGGTCATTACTCGTCAACCGAATATGAATCTCACACCAATGGTACTTAAAATAGCCGACATAATGTTGATGGGGGTTTGTTATATGGAAATAGGGTAGGGAGTCCGATTTAAGAGGTGGTAGCAGCAATGGTGGGTTTAAGTTTTAGGGTGGTTGTGCGTTTGATGTGGTGGTTAGCGAACGGAAGAGAGAAATTGAATACAAAGGGATTTTGGTAAATGGTGGATGGAAGACAAAGGGTATAATTGTCATCTTACTTAAAACTGGTCGTTAGTGAGATAAGTAATGGTCCGGCTCAACTCACTTACAGTCTGGTGGTACTGAGGCACGTTCGCTTACGAACATGATTTTTTTAACGCTATAGTTTATATAAGCCACTGTAAAAGACAACATTGCCTGCGATTTATAGACAAAAAGTATATGCAACACAATGGTGCTAAAATCTTTTATAAGATCAACTTTGACAATAATCTTCCACATTGGCCAAGTTTATAAAAGAATAAACTTCTACAACTGTTAAGTTCGCTTCCAAATATTTTCTGAGGGCCTAATTGCCCGGCGCCACATGTCCCTTACATTAACGGACATAAAGTACTCTAGGAAACTTTGGGAATGGGCCGAGTCTTAGGCACTCTCTCGCTGAGGAGACCGTTAAAGTTGGAATTTCATGCACATTTTAACTTTAGCATCAAAGTGTTTCACGCCGGATTCCCTCCGACGTTCACCCAACTTTTGTCTTGCAAGTGCCTTAACTTGATCTCTTTCATCTGATCATGTTCGTCGAGAGTCATTCTGCAATACGTTTATTCCCCTCAATGATCTTTCTTGTGAGTTAGCCGTGAGTGGGGTAGGGCTCGAGTAACATTTTCTGAGAAATTCTAGTTTTTTTTTTATCTTTGTTGCTAGCACGTTTTAGCTATACACCTTTGACCATATTTGCAATTGGGTCCCACTTTTTGAGACACGCCAGCGTATGTTCAACAATCAAATTTCAACGTTCTTGTTTCGGTCAACCCAGAGCGTCGCGTGTCACTAATTTACAAAAATACCTAAAGATGTCCTTTTTTACCTTTAAACTAGAAAAACGAAAATGTGGCATAACTTAGCTTTTGGAGCCACTGACCCAGGGCAACTTCCTTGATATGCCACTTGGTGGCACTCCTATTTAGCAGACGAGTGGACTCCCCTTGGGGAGCCACCTACCCGAGGGCATACCCCCTTTTAGTAGCTACCGAGTGGGTCCTCCTTGCCATTCTTTGCTCCATCCCTTTCACTCACAACCCTCTCAGGCACCTCCTAGCCACTCACCGCACGACCCTATTTATTTGAAACTGCAGAGCAGGGGTGTGCACTCTAAGCTGTCGACTAGGGGTATACATTTCAAGCTACCGACCACCATGCCACCCTCCTCCTTACAGCATGACAAGCTTCCAACTACCCAACAAGTACTCCATACCACTTAGTGAGATTCATGTTAGCCACCATAGTACCAACAAAACTAATGGGTTCCATGCACGTTTGTGGTAGATATTTTAATTAGGGTTCATTTGATCATCTTTGTGCATAGGCGCAGTGGTTTTGGTGTAGATCGGCGGTGGTGGGTTCGTTTATCGTAGTTGTGGTGGCAGGGTAATGGTGGTTGTGGTGTGGATTAAGGTAGTGGGTTCAATTTTTGGTGGTCGTGGGGGGCAGTGGTGGTTGTGGTGTGGCACTGTCGAGCCACAGCGGGAGGGAACCGTGTGTGATCTAGCATGTGTGGTAGCAGTGAACTGATGTAAACTGTGGATGGGTTAGGTAATTTTATTTTTCTATAAGGGGTATTACCGTCTTTCATTAATTCTGTCAACTTAGGGGCTGTTTGATAAAACTGAAATTTAAGTGCTGAAAAAGTTTTAAACACTGAATTTGTAAAACTAAAAACTTTAAGCGATTGAATTTTGACGATGGAGGAGTAGTGGTGGCGGTGGCGACAAAAAGTGTCAATGGTAGCAGTAGTGGAGCGTGAAGACGTGGTGTTGGTAATTGTGATGATAGTGATAGGCGGCGACATGACAGTCATTGATTGTAGAGTGGTGGATCTTTAGATATTTTGGCAGAAATGAACGTGGTGACAACATCGACGATATGGCGGAGGTGACATTGTCCTTGTGGTGGTTTCGGTGGTCGTGGTGATAGTGGCTAGGTCATGGTACTTATGGTGGTGGTACTAAAAGAAAATAATGGTTGCAGTGGTGATTGTATTGTGATGGAAGTGGTGTTACCAGCAAATTAATTTAGGCAACATCGTGGTGGTAATTATTATTTTTATGTAAAAATATGTTAAATAATTTTTAATCATATAAGTTAGAATTAAAGTGATCAACATTAAGTAAGTCCACCCTGGCTTAAAATTTTGAAAAAATGTAGCTTACCGAAGTTTTGATAGATAGGTGGAGCCGAGTATAACAAAGGAAAACCTTAAGAGTACCAAGTGTAATTAACCTTTTCCTTTTCCCATGACTGCAGTGACTTGTCTTGGAACGAAAAATGCATGCAGCTAAAGCATGAAACTTGTAAGATATAGTCTAAAGCTTAATGGGAAGAGACGCAAATGATGGAAAAAGTGTAACCTACTGATAATATATATATATATATATATATATATATATATATATATATATATGGGAGCTGATCCCTTGACAGCGTAGGCAAAATAGGATATCTTGCCAGCGCGATCTGGCCGTCCATCCCTTCGGGATGGACGGTCCAGATCACTTTTTTTTGCGGCAAGTCAGTCATCCGCTACACTGTGTAGCGGACGGATCTTTTTACCATCTTGCCCTCGCTCACCCGTCCGCTAGACTGTGTAGCGGACGACATTCTTGGGCCCACATCCTCCGACAAAAAGTAGTCCGCTACACTGTCCAGCGGACGACTGTCACAACTATGTAATTCTGACACAATTGTGACTTGTCTGACACAAGTGTGACTTGATGTCGGCAATTCTGTCCGCTACACAGTATAGCGGACAGTATTGCCCATCCCCACTACTCAATTTTCTTTCAGCACAATTTTCTTCTACTCAATTCTTTCAGCACAATTTTCTTCTCCTTCGGACTCGCTTCCATTTTCAGCTGCCTTCAAGCCTACTCAATTTTCTTTGAGCACAATTTTCTTCTCCTTCAGACTCGCTTCCATTTTCAGCTGCCTCAGCTGCCTTCAAGCTTCGAGTAACACTTGCTTCAAGCTTCGCTCAAGCAAGGTAAGTTTGCTTCAAGTTTTCTTGATGTTCTAGAAATTTGTCACTGTATTCATCAATTTGTGATTTTATACTCTAGATTTTTTGTGATGTTCTAGACATGATGTTCATCAAAAAGGTATAATTTGTTAACTTTATATTTAATTCATTATAGTTTAATTCGATTTTTTGGCATGATGAATTCGTCTATTTATCTTACTAATTTAAATTTGTTATGTTCAATAAATTAATAATTGTTAATTTGGAGACACTTTTGAGATTATGCATACCGTATGTTTGTCATCCTAATTTTTAGGTAATATTTTCAGTTAGAAATGCCATTTGATTGTTAAGCGTAGTTTATTTCTACACAGCTCTTGTTTCACAATGTCTGATTTCGTGTCGAGCTCCAACGTCCCCGTAGATGCTAGTGATCCGTATCTAGGACGAACATTTGCTACGTTGGAAGAAGCTGAAGAATGTTTTCGAGCGTATTCATTGAGGGTTGGTTTTGGCATTAGAATAAAGACTTCAAGAATGAGCACCATAACGAGAAAGATATGCTCTCGCTTATACGAGTGCCATAGGAGCAGAAACCCAGTGCAAAATGAGACACGCGTAGGCAATGATGACAGTGATGACGAAATAGGATATCCGCGTAGAAGACGGGACTGCTTTGAGCGCACAAATTGCCAGGTCAAGATGTTCGTAAGCTACAAACCCAAACAAGACCATTGGCTTATTACCAGCCTGGAACTGGCACACAATCACCCGTTACTAACCCCTTCTAAGGTGAGTGAGATGCATCAACACAAGAAGATGGGTAAGGTCGCAAGGAGCCTGATTCAGACAATGAGCAATGCGCGACTAGGACCTACCGACATGATTAATGTTCTTGCTGAACAGGCTGGGGGAATTCAAAATTTGACCTTTAACACGACAGACGTTCGTAACGCGGTCCGAACCCATAGACGAGCCGCGTATGACCTCAATGATGCTCAAGCCACAATGAGCCTATTGAAACGGATGCAGATGGAGGACCCGCAGTTGACCTTCGATTATAAACTTGACGACGAGCATCGAGTTAGCACAATTTTTTGGGTCGACGGTCGTTCGAGGCTTGCTTATAAGCATTTTGGGGATGTCGTGACGTTCGACACCACATACCGTACCAACAAGTACTCGATGCCGTTCGCCCCTTTCACGGGGGTCAATCATCATTATCACTCCATCCTGTTCGGGTTCGCCTTGTTAAGGGACGAGACCGAGAGTTCTTTTGAATGGTTGTTTAGGACGTGGCTGGAAGCAATGAACTTCAAAGCACCCAAAGTGATCATCACCGATCAAGATTTGGCAATGAAGAAGGCTATTGCGACCGTCTTCCCAGACACTCGGCACAACTTGTGCACCTGGCACATAAGCAACAAATACCCGGAACGGCTGCATCACGTGTACGCAAAGTATCAAGACTTTAAACAGGATTTTGACAAGTGCGTCCTCAAGTCGTTAACGATTGAGGAATTCGAGGAGAGGTGGGAAAAGCTTGTTCGTGATTACTCATTGCAAGACAACGAGTGGCTCCAGCACTTGTACGAGCGCAAAGAGCAATGGATTGGCGTTTACACGAGGAGGTATTTTTCAGCGGGCATGAAAACGACGGGCAGGAGTGAATCCATGAATGCCACGTTCGATAGTTATGTGGGTACAGCTACCAATTTGAAGACTTTCGTTGCATCCGCACAAAAAGCGGTAGCTTCGTTGTTCGTAAAAGAAAGGGCTGCCGACTTTGCAACAACGTACAAACAAAGGAGAACGTTGCTCGAGACCCCGCTGGAGATGAACGGTGCCAAAGTCTATACGAAGGAGATCTTCTTGCTATACCAAGTAGAGCTGCGAAAATCCGGACGATACAGTATAAACAAGGTGGCAGAAATGTCTACGCGTGAGTACAAGGTTTATTCGCTCGTGAATGACCTCGTCCCTGAGAAGCTACGCAGAATGTATACGGTGAGCCACGACACATTGACGGACTCGGTGACATGTGTTTGCAAGAAGTTTAAGTTCCATGGCATCTTGTGTAGACACGTTCTGCGGTTTTTCACCCAGAAGAATATCAGGACAATCCCCGATAAATACGTCTTGCCACGGTGGACAAAAGGTGCAAACAGGTTGCACGGTACCATTTCCTTTCCGGAGCACCCGTATACTGACTTTGAAGAATCAGAGACGTTGCAGTATAATCATCTGGTGACGATGTTCACCCGTTTGTCCGTAAAGGGTGCTGCTATATTGGTCGGTTATAAACATCTCCTCGAGGTAGCTCAGCAACAAGAGCCCATCGTCGACCAGTTGGAAGCAGCTTCAGTCACCAATGCGATTGACACCGAGCCTACGACGGGGGTATCAGAAGATGACGAGCCGGAGGAGGAAGACGACAATGATATCCGTTTGTTGGATCCAATTATATCGCAAACGAAAGGCCGCAAGAGATCTACGCGGATGAAAAGCTCTATTGAAACGGCAACTCAACCTAAAAAGCTGCAAAGGTGTGCATTGTGCAACAAAATGACCGACCACGACAAGCGGAACCATTACAAGGCACTGGGGATAAGTTCATGGGGTTTGCAAGACGGGGAAGAAGGTGACGCCGAAGATGAGGACGAACAAGATGCAGTGGACCTTTAATTTTTTGTACAACTTTATGACATTTGTAATAATTTTCGGAGGGATAATTTTTCGACCGGGTACTGAAATTTTTTTAAAATGGACCTATGAGAGGCCATCGAATCAAATCTAAAGTCTTTATTTCAAGTTTTTTTTTTTTTTGTAAGCCCCGTCCGCTATACAATGTAGCGGACGTCATCGACTTTTGGTCTTTTACGTCCGCTATATTGTATAGCGGAGAGGTGGCATCGAAGTAAAACTTTTGGTCTTTTTACGTCCGCTATAAAATGTAGCGGACGTCAGAGCAGGCAAACTTTTGGTCTTCTTTAATGTCCGCTATATAATATAGCGGACGTCATCGCAGTAAAACTTTTGGTCTTCTTTTACGTCCGCTATACAATGTAGCGGATAAGTCTATATGATATATATTAATCATATCAGGCAATCGGCTGTTATCAGTCCAATCTGGAGGGCACTCTCTCTGTCTGGAACATCTAGCCCAGGCCACTACTCCATCTCCGGCGACCCACATCTCCGGTGACCCACAACTCCGGCGATAAACCGTCCCCCCCTCAACGCCGACCTCGATGGCTTCTGGATCGGAGACCACCTACGATTTTATTGGCAACTTGCACCTGGCAGGCAAACACTTTTTCAAAGTCATGATGCCGGGGTTTGAGAATGAACTTGTATGCTATCCCTCTATCTCTGTATTTTCGTGTGTTAAATCTTTTGGTTAAAAACTAACCTATTTTTTGTGTATTGTGTTTGTTAGGACATACCGGAAGCCTTCACCAATCAATTTACAACAATTCATGACAGTGCAAGATTATATAGCCGCAAGGGGGCATGGCAGGTTGAAATCAAGCTGAAGCCCGGCCGACCCCAAAAAAAGCAATTCGCAGAGGGTTGGAACGTCTTCGTGCGCCAGCATGGCCTCGAACTCGGGGACTTTGTAGTGTTTGAACACCTTGGGTGGTGGGATTTTCAAGTTGTAATCTTTGATCGGAGCACTTGTGAAAAAAAAAAATTCCCCCAATGTGAACCCTAATTTATTATTAATAAAATAATTTGTGTTCTTGTTGATTGTGTTTCGAAATTTTTCCTCGCTTAATTGTGCTTAATTGTGTCGTTTGAGATTCCCTCGATATATTGAGATCGTTGATAGTGAATCGTACGTTAATTGCAGAAACTGATTTCACGTCCGCGATACAATGTAGCGGACGGCATAGCAGAAACTGATTTTACGTCCGCTATACAATGTAGCGGACGGCGCCGCAGAAACTCCATCCATCAACACTTAGAAAAATTTGGTCTTCATTTTACGTCCGCGATACAATGTAGCGGACGGCGCAACAACTTAGAAAAATTTGGTCTTCATTTTACGTCCGCCATACAATATAGCGGACGGCACAGCAGAAACTCCAATTTCATTTTACGTCCGCGATACAATGTAGCGGACGGCGCAGCAGAAACTCCACCCATCAACACTTAGAAAAATTTGGTCTTCATTTTACGTCCGCGATACAATGTAGCGGACGGCGCAGCAGAAACTCCACCCATCAACACTTAGAAAAATTTGGTCTTCATTTTACGTCCGCGATACAATGTATCGGACGGCGCAGCAGAAACTCCACCCATCAACACTTAGAAAAATTTGGTCTTCATTTTACGTCCGCTATACAATGTAGCGGACGGCGCAGCAGAAACTCCACCCATCAACACTTAGAAAAATTTGGTCTTCATTTTACGTCCGCGATACAATGTAGCGGACGGCGCAGCAGAAACTCCACCCATCAACACTTAGAAAAATTTGGTCTTCATTTTACGTCCGCGATACAATGTAGCGGACGGCGCAGCAGAAACTCCATCCATCAACACTTAGAAAAATTTGGTCTTCATTTTACGTCCGCGATACAATGTAGCGGACGGCGCAGCAACTTAGAAAAATTTGGTCTTCATTTTACGTCCGCCATACAATATAGCGGACGGCACAGCAGAAACTCCAATTTCATTTTACGTCCGCGATACAATGTAGCGGACGACGCAGCAGAAACTCCACCCATCAACACTTAGAAAAATTTGGTCTTCATTTTACGTCCGCGATACAATGTAGCGGACGGCGCAGCAGAAACTCCACCCATCAACACTTAGAAAAATTTGGTCTTCATTTTACGTCCGCGATACAATGTAGCGGACGGCGCAGCAGAAACTCCACCCATCAACACTTAGAAAAATTTGGTCTTCATTTTACGTCCGCTATACAATGTAGCGGACGGCGCAGCAGAAACTCCACCCATCAACACTTAGAAAAATTTGGTCTTCATTTTACGTCCGCGATACAATGTAGCGGACGGCGCAGCAGAAACTCCACCTATCAACACTTAGAAAAATTTGGTCTTCATTTTACGTCCGCTATACAATGTAGCGGACGGCGCAGCAGAAACTCCACCCATCAACACTTAGAAAAATTCTCTACCTACATTTGTCCGCTACATTGTATAGCGGACGGCACAGCAGAAAGACTAAACTTCACTACTTCGAAAATTTTTGCACCATTTCGTTTTCCACATTTCAATCATTCCCAATGAGGCCAAAAACCAACAACGTTCATCAGAAAAATCAGTATTCGACAACAGAAATCAACACAAATCAAATCACACCAATGGCGTACGGTTTATGTAAAAAATACTGTTATGATACAATTTCAACTGGGGTCCGCATGTTGGGGCGGATTCTCGTCATTAGCCGGATTTTCTATAAACCTAACCGCTCTAGACCGGCCTTTCATAATTTGCCAAGCTATTCTATATCTATAGGCTTCAACTTCTGCTTGGCTCCAGACGGCCGCCTTGAGGCTCTCAGAGCGACAAATAAAATCCATGTACATGCAAAGGAAGACGCCGCAGTCCGAAGTGTTACGTTGCTTGGGCCTCCTCTTCTTCAATCGCCTATCGAGATTTGGTCGCGCCGGTACGGGGACATCACGGACACGATTGACCATTGCACAAAAAATATTCTGCGAGAAACAGAAAATGGCGTAAGACACGAGTTAAAATTTATGGCAAGATAGAATCAGAGCATTATACAGCGATCGTAATATTACCAACGAGTCCAACTGGGCTCTGTACATCTGCAGCACAGGCATCTGATGAGTATCGTCGTGGAGACTGTCGATCACCGATACGACTTTACTTGTTGGGGAGTAGCAAACCAAGTACCAGTGGCTTTGCCCTAGAAATGGGATTCGAAACACATCGGCAACACTTGCGCTCACTGGACTATCCCTATTAAGATACGCTCGTAGGTTAACGGACGGTCTCCACTGGGCCAACTTTTTCTTCCCCCTATTTTCGACCCACTCCTGCCATTCAGACACTAGGATGCCATGAAAAAAGGCATCGAACAAAAAAACGGCCGGATAGGTCGGCTGCTGCCGACACCTTTCCTTCAGAATCTCCACGTAGGTGGAGACGACACCGTTGTCTAACCAACTCCCCGGAGCCAGGGAGGCCAGTTCTCCCCATGAGCAACTGTAATCCATGCCCTCTGGATGATCCACACTATACAACGCTTGGTCATGCGAGACGCCGCTAAAATAACGCTCTTTGATTATCTGGCATTTCTGCAGCTTTAGGGGCTTTAACGGATGCCCTTTGCGATATTGCCCTCGGGGGTCGACCGGGGGGTATTGCACTCCTTCGGGGGGGTCGACGGAGGGATATTGCACTCCTTCGGGGGGGTCGACGGGGGGATATTGCACTCCTTCAGGGGGGTCAACGGGGGGGTATTGCCCGCCTTCGGCAATAGATGGTCCTGCCCACGGGACAATGGGCAGACTGATGTTTCCGAAACCTCAGTCTTGCGTGACTTGACTCTGAGAGAGGGGTTGGGGTTCCGAATCCAATAGTAAAGAGAAGGAGGGCGCACTGTAATCTTCCCACGGCGCTTGAGCCTGGCCCATGGTGCTTGGCGGTCCCCAATCACCACCCATCTCCGGTACAGAGGGAAAACCATATCCCTGGCTCACTCCCGAAGTCTGTCCCGAGGGATCGGTGCATCCCTCGGGAACAAACGGCCGCTGCCACCCCGGATAACCCATTCCCGGGTTTGGCTGTCCCGATGCTTGCCGCAAAAAATTTCCGCAGCCAAGCGCCAACGCTTCAGCCTGTTGGCAAAGCTCCTCGCCCATGGCATCCACCAAATCCTTCCGCTCGCTCAACTTCTGGAAGAAGGCGAACGAGGCATTAACCTACATCCAGAGAGATAATAAATAAGTAACTTCGTACACACTTAGAATGATCAAGTTCAATTAGAAGCACTGGTTGGGCAACTTACCAGATTGTATGCCATGTGCTCATCGATCTGACCCCTAGGGTGGTACTTCTCCCCGCGTTCAAACCTTACTGGAGCTACTCTCCTCCGGGTGATGCGGTAGTACCACTCATTGTACTGTTCGATGCTGATGACGGGGTCAGGCTCCGACACAATGGCCGCCAGCGTGTCCTGCCAAGAATTCCAGACCTCAATTTCACCAGCGCACAACTCGTGCGCATTCGCCCTGCCAAACAGTCCGACACCCGGTGGGTTCCTGTTAAGCCTCATATCTGGCGCGCCGGCTGGCAACCCCTGCAGGCAGTCAAAATGGCGCATAGCGCGATCTGGCAGCTGCCACTCTGCGACCTCGAAGTGGATCAGGGGTGTGCGTTGCAACCCGGAGAGCGTGAAGACGAACGACTCTCCCACCCGTCGCGCCAAACGTTTGTACGGTGCCCATCGCATCTGGCCAGGAGATAACGAGTCGAGCTCCCCCCGATAGTATGAAATGTTGTGATGGGGATCGTCTCTCCTCTCGTAGTGGGTTTCCTTCCGGCTGTACTCCCAGGCGCACAACCGAGGCCACACATTATCTGTTCCGTCCCTACGCCTGGGTGCGCCGATAGCAAGGTGTTCATAAGACCACACCTGAGAGCAAAGACATTAAAAAAAGTATCGTCAACATTTATTGTCCATTCAACAAAAAAAAAAACAACAAAGAGCACGTAATGAAGAATTGTATGATATACCTGCAATAGCGAGAGACATGCACATATCGCTTTGGAGTCAGGCCTCGTTGCCTTGTGCAATGCTCGGTACAGGTATGCAAGAGTTGCTGCACCCCAGGCATAATCCCCAACCTCAGCCAGGTTACGCAAAAACGGTAAATATTTGACGCTGACCGTGTTCTTCGACGTCGTTGGGAATAATATTGCCCCCATCACCCACCAGAGGAAGGCTTGTGTGTACAGCACAAGGTCATGGCCTGTATAGTTTTCTGGCAAAACCCCGTAGGTATCTACCAACCACTTCAACTTGATACCACCACTGTTAAATCCATCCTGGGGTATCGAAGTAAAGAAGTCCCTAGCGGTCCTCTTATTCGTTGCTTCGGACGGATGAGCTATTACCGGCCGCCCTGTCACCGGTAACCCTAAGATGAACCCTACATCTTCTAGGGTAATTGTCATCTCTCCGAGAGGGAAGTGAAACGTATTCATTTCACTTCTCCACCTTTCAACATGGGCACCTATTAAGTGTCGGTCAAGTTGTTGAAAGATCTGCCCATGCGTGAAAATCCCAAACCCAATCCCACGCAGTAATCTTTTCTGGGTTCTGTTCAATTTCCAGGCGTTGAAATTATCGCATCCCATATGAGCGTACTGATATGGGATGCTTGGTCGTATAATACGGACGAATCTTCTGGTCCAGGGTTGAAATCCATTTTTTGCAACTGAAATAATGGAAAGAGGGCAAGGTTGGAAGCGTAAACATTCCCAAACATACAACGCTAGCATATTCAGCGCTAGCATGTGATTAGATAATACACAATACACATATATAATATATATGTATATACATTGACAAACGCTAGCATAGTGCCGATCTACTTGCCAACGCCGCAAGATGAACTCTAGATTATGAACAAAGAAAGGATTAGTTTGTGAACTTACGTGATTGATGAGATGATTAAAGGATTTCTTGCAAAGAAATTGCGCCGATCTACTTGCCAACGCCGCTGGTTTGATCGTGAGAAGAAGGAATAGTTTGATTGTGAGAAGAAGGAATGAATAGAAGTTTAGAAGGTTTCGAATACTTGCCAACGTCCGCTACACTGTGTTGCGGACGCTGGGATAACGACAAAGTAACAGTCGTGCATCGACTGATGTGACAACTGTCAGGGGGAAGTGGGTGGTTTGACGGAAACAGTCGTCCGCTAGACAGTGTAGCGGACTACTTTTTGTTGGCCCAAGAATGTCGTCCGCTACACAGTCTAGCGGACGGGTGAGCGAGGGCAAGATGGTAAAAAGATCCGCCCGCTAAACAGTGTAGCGGACGACTGACAGCGCCGTAAAAAAAAGTGATCTGGACCGTCCATCCCGAAGGGATTGACGGCCAGATCGCGCTGGCAAGATATCCTATTTTGCCTACGCTGTCAAGGGATCAGCTCCCTATATATATATATGGGAGCTGATCCGTTGAGAGCGTTAGCAAAATAGGAGAAGTTGCAAGCTCGATCTGACCGTCCATCCTGAAAGATGGACGGCCTAGATCGCGCCTTTTTCGAATGTTGTCAGTCGTCCGCGACATAGTGTTGCGGACGGACTTTTTTACCTTTTTGCCCCTCCGCCCCGTCCGCTACACTGTTTCCCGGACAGCATTTAAGTCCTGACACGCGACAGCAAAAAGGCATCCGCTATACAGTGTAGCGGACGTCTCTTTTTTTTACGTTTTTTTAAAGTACGTCCGCTACATTATGTAGCGGATAATTTGTTTGACAAAAATACACTTGAGCTCCATCCGCTACATTATGTAGCGGACAGAGACAATACTTTTTTCTGACTCTTTCTCTCTCCTTGGTCTGATTAATATTCTGACATGTTTGAGACAGTGCCCGTCCGTTACATTATGTAGCGGACGATGGAGCCGTGAAATGTGAAATGGCAGTATGGCAGTCTCTGCCAAAAGGGGATGTTCTTTCTGGTTCATCTTCCTTATTCACAGCTTCCAAGCAAACAAGATGTTCTTTATTCTCCCTCAACTAAGCAACCATTTAACAAAGTTCATGGATCAAAACCAAAGCAAATTGAAATTAAAGATACGATTCAAATGTTAATTTGGGTTTTATATACTGAACAAGAAGAAGGTAATTGTGCAGTACAATACCCAACACCACCATCTACATCGACGTCGTCGCCACCAACCACCACCGGCCAAACGCAAGCTACCCCGGAACCCATTGGTGATCATCGACGGCGTTACCACCCAACGACGCCCCAAAGAAGCTACCACTAATGCCGTAAAGCAGTCACCATCCAGTGTGTATGAACAATCATCCGCCGACAACAATATTAACAACAACAAAATCTGCAGCTACCAAGGGGCTACGCTACCACCGCCTCCTTTTTTGGTCACGCCGGCCGCAACAACACCTACGCGTCCAGATCTGGACGGTTCACCGTTCGATCATTTCCCTCCGATCAACCACAAAGGCCTTCACCTCTGTAAGGTTGACTTTGTTATTCCACAGGTTCCCACCCATAGGCGATGAACAAGCCACAGAAGGCGACATTGGTAGCGTCGAAGTTGTGGGCATCAGTAGTGATGAAGAACCAAGAACCAGTGAGCTCAAAGCCGCAAACCTTTCCCCATTATCGAACTCATCGCCCTCATGCAAAAGGCCATTTTGGTCGTCCGGGTGACGGAGCTCGCCGCCGGCGTGCTCATCGATTGCACCGTAAATCATGTCGTCACCGCTCTTCTTGTTGTGCTTCCTCGCGTACATAGTTGCCGCCGTCGAGATCGAGAGAGAGAGAGAGTGTGTGAAATGAAAGTGAAATGAAGTCTCTCCTCTTTAGGAGAGAGAGAAAGACAGAGAAAAGGAGAGAGTCAGAAAATTGATGGAGAGAGAGAGAGTGTCAGAACATTAAAGAAAAAAGGACAGAGAAGAAAAAAAAGTCTGGAAAGTGGTGCCTCAATCGTTCGCTACATAATGTAGCGGACGGGCACTGTCTCAAACAGGAAAAAAGTACTGCCTCTGTCCGCTACATAATGTAGCGGATGGAGCTCGAGTGTATTTTTGTCAAACAAATTATCCGCTACATAATGTAGCGGACGTACTTTAAAAAAACGTAAAAAAAAGAGACGTCTGCTACACTGTATAGCGGATTCTTTTTTGCTGTTGCGTGTCAGGACTTAAATGTTGTCCGGGAAACAGTGTAGCGGACGGGCGGAGGGGCAAAAAGGTAAAAAAGTCCGTCCGCGATACTATGTCGCGGACGACTGACAGCATTCGAAAAATGCGCGATCTGGGTCGTCCATCTTTCAGGATGGACGGTCAGATCGCGCTTGCAACTTCTCCTATTTTGCTAACGCTCTCAACGGATCAGCTCTATATATATATATATATATATAGGGAATAACGAATATATTGCTAGCCTTAGACAAGTTGCCTAAGGCTAGTGAATTAAACTACGTAGTTTTGAATTAAATCACCTGATATTTCTGTATTTTCTTTCTCCCTCAATTTACCAAATATCCAAATATCTTTCTCTCTCATCAGACTACACTGCCGCCCATCGCCACCATTAGCCTCCACATAGTCGCCCACCCAAAAACACCATTGTCGCCCTTTTTCCTCCCACCGCAACACTGAGTGTTCTTTCCATAATAAGTTACCATTACTCTTTATCTGATCAGGTAGCTAATTGCCTTCTTAAAGTTGTTTGTTTGGTTCAGGCATGCCTTTGAACTTGTTGGGTTTTGGTGCAGGTATAACCTTTAAACCGCCCTTACCTGAGGTGGTGTTAGCACATAGGTACAAGAAACCACACACACCTCACAACATCGTTTATTTTAAACTACCTGCACCGAGTGATCCATTGGCACTTGAATTCTCAGGTGGAGGATGTGGAGTTGGACTTGGGCTTGGATGGGGATATGGCACAGCATTTGGTAGTCAGTATCGATATCGAAATTCTAGAGTCACGTTTGAGGGAACTGATTTCAGTAGAACCAGTGACAATGATTGTAAAGAATCTGATGTACAAACGAAAATTCCAAAAGCTTGCGCATATCAATAGCTTTTACTTGGGCAAGGTGGGCAATAACTTTACGAAACAATAACCACTGCCGATGGTAAGTTTGTAATGACGGGGGTGGTGGGTGGTCTGCCGGAAGCGGTGTTGTCTCCAGCGAAGAAGGATGGCCGGCGACAGAGCAGTGGTGGCGAGAGAAGATAGGGCGGGCAGTGATGGGTCTCGGCAGTTATGTTGCTGGTTGTTTATGGTGTCCGGCACTGGAGATTGAGCGTCGTCGGCGATGGGGTGGCGACGGGTTGAAGATCTGATTTGGGGCTGCGAAAGGTCTCCCTTGATTAGGGTTTCCATGGTGACGGTGATGACGGAGGACGGACGGCGATGAAGGCGGCAGATGGAAGTGGCCGGTATGGAGGCTGGTCGGCGATGGTGCAATCTTGGTGTGTGCAGGTCTGACGAAATGGTTAACAGGGAGAGAGAAGAAATAGAAAAAAAAAAAGAATTATAAAAAATGGCCAAAACGACGTAGTTTTGATCACTAGCCTCAGGCAAGTTGCCTAAGGCTAGCAACATATCCGCTTTCCCCATATATATATATATATATGTGTGTGTGTGTGTGTGTGTGTGTGTGTGTGAAAATCCTTTTTGTACATTTATAGCCCTATTAATTGTTCATTGATTTTTTTTTCCATTTAAATATTCAGAGGAGATTTGTGATACTCTTGTCTACCCAAACTAAACTTCCTCTTTTATCGGCCAAAGCGGCAATGAAAAGATAAACAAGCCGCTAATGCATATATTCATGTTGCAAATATTGGTCAAATGTTCATCGATTTTAGACACTTGATTACAAAACTCTAGCTCTTCCTTTGCCTCTTCACCTATCTTTTCCTTTTCCTTACCATCGTTAATTAATAGTTGAATTTGGTTACCATGCATATGTGCTTCCTGATTCTTTCACCAACTTCATTTGTCTTCCGGTAAGTTTCGTTAGTGCAACGCTTTACAACAAAGGAAATAAAAAAGGAGTTGGCCTAGCAAGGTGATCCATTCTAAAGTCTCAGCATGCCAGATCACCATTAAAAAACATATTGAAAGACCTAGAGGAAAAACTTCTCTCAAGGCACACTCGTCCTAAGACAGGTTGGTGACAGTTTCAGCTATCAAATTAACGCAACAACGGCTAATTGACAAATGACTAGTTCTAAGCAAAGTAAGGAGACATGGCTCACTACAATAGGGCATGAAAATATGACTGTGCAGCGTGTCATCGTCGGAAGGGATGTAAATTACCTGGCAAAGGCCAGATAAAAAACTTAGGCAAAATGGTAATATAGAGGCCTTATCCAATCTTAACATGTAGTAAGGTCATATTGAATTAGAGAAGTTTAATGTGAATAAAAAGGTAAAACACGCATGCTTCGGACCGTCGAGGTCCAGATTGGATCAACCTAAGGCTAATGATTGAAAAACAAACTATAAAGGCCAGATTGTGTGCAATGAGTATCTTCTAGTCTACCCTAGAACATACTCTTTCTTTCTTTCTTTTCTTTGCTCTTTTTCCTTATGTTGGATCTGCATGTGGCGAGTGTGTGCAATGAGTAGTCCATCTTGTATATGGCTAGTTTGTTGCCCTCTTTGTGTATGATGGCCAGATTTCAGTGTTCCCTTGTTGTGTACGGTTGGCGGTTTGGTGGGGTCTAATCACGCCTCAAGGTCGTCAATTTGTCCTATCGGTGGTTGGATTGCTGGGTGGAGGCAGAATTTTTCGTGGTTGGTGTTTGGATGGTGGGCGTGGTGGTGCTACAGGGGTTTGACTTGGTGGTCAGTCCGTTAAAAAGGACTAATTTACCTTCTAGGTTTAATTACCCCTCGCCCTTTTTTGGTCAGAGAGGTTGGTTGGAATTGCGTGGGGGTTGTATCGTTTGTCGCGTCACTGGCGAATGTGTTGGTTTGCAGGTCATGCGAGATTGTGTGCGTGTAGTAGGTTGGCTAGTGGCTTGGTGGAGAGAGGTTGCAATTGTGGTCAAGATCTTGGTGAGGAGTTGGTTGTGGATTGGTGCTTAGGATGGTGGTGCTAGTGATTACCGACAAGATGGCGTGGCAAGGGCGACGATGATGGGCGGTCTGACGCTGCAAACGATGGCGGTGTTGCGCGTGGGCATAGCCTGCGTGAGACAGGTGTCCGGCTAAAAGGACATGATGACATTACCAGATGATCGAGGATATCATTCGTGTATGTTTGTGTCTCAGTGTCCCTGTCCTTGCCCTTTATTCACTTTTTGCGCTTCTATTTATTGTGCACCTTATCATATGAGAATATCATTCGCGTATGTTTGTCTCTGTCCTTGCCCTTAATGGGTATGTTATAACTTGACTGCTATACAGTGCTTCCTCTTATTACAATAGAAACTAGACCAAAGCAAGTAGAGGCAACTTCATAGATTAAGGTCCTGTCAGCACGCGCATTGCAGCTAGTAATTAAAAAAGCTTCAGAGAGCCTGTACACTATACGAAGGCTGTTCTTAAAGGAAAGAGAGAAGCTCTGTATATTCTTTCAATTATTGAGACTTGTTACAGCGTATACCCCGAACACCACAAAGGTGGAAACCCACTAGAGAAGAGTAGAAAAAACTTATGTCCGGATTGGTAGTGTTGAATCAATCTACACGTTACAAACCTGTATAGAGAGTAATCTTGAGAACTGTGCCTCTGTCCGAGAAAAACACCGAGGATACACAGGTCGGTAGCTCGTTTGGGTACTAGTATTGCATTCTATGGCTGAATTCCTCTTCATTTACAAATGTCTCGACTCTCGTGTCACAAACTCAGAATTACTCCACCCAATTTACCACAAGAGTACACGTACGTTATTTCCTTTCATACATCACAAGCAGCAGCTAGTTCGGGACTCCATTTGCAAGCCTGGCTAGTTCTAATTATAAGAAATCAACTTCTTTGGTCAGTAAGGAACACAAAAAAGGGCACTAAAAAGACATTTATTGAGCTTTTTTTTTTTGGTTTTGTTTTGGCGTGGTACATATTACTAAGAAAATTTCATGTGACCTTAGTAGTGGATCTACTTCTTATACTCGGTGGACTTATCTTTACTATGAGCATGCTTTTAGGTTGGAAATAAGGCTTCAACATAGTATCAGAGCCAAGCCCACTACTTATATTATTTACTCTCATCCTCATGCCATAATTCAGAGCGAGGTTTCTGATGTTCTTGGTCATCACCTATCCCACGTTTTACATGAGGGTGGGTGTTGAGTTATATCCTTCGTCGGCTAGAAATAAGTAGCGAATCTACTTCTTATACCTGGTGAGCTTATCCTTCCTATCAATGTGCTTTTAGGTTGGACAACAACACTATGAACTATTCAGGTGCCCTAATTCGCGATTCAGGTTCAACTTAGGTAGGGAATTTAATTGTACCTCAGGGCCACTGCTTGATGAAGAACCAGACTTTGCTTCCACAGAAACCTCAGAAATTTGTGATTTCTCATTCGAGTAACTGCAAAGGTAAGTGTTAGAGAAAAACATTCGTGCCTCTGATTTCTCAGACGAGTAACTGCAAAGCTAAGTGTTAGGAAAAAACATGTAACTGCAGAAAGTGTTAGAAATTTTGTTTACTGTAACATTTTGAGAAACCCTGAAATCTAGCAAGCACATGTAAGGACTTCAATGTCCCATATTTACAAATAAGAATCTTTATTGCTAATTATGGATTGACATAGGATCCACCGGGAAATAACCTAGGAATGCTCATATACCAATCAATGTTTTTGTCGCTGCATAGGATAAAGCAGATATGAAGCAAAAGGAACAAAAATGTCGAGTATCATTGACTTGAACTCTTATAAAATTCTGATTTGTCTTACTAAGAGTAACACATAGTAGGTGTTGAAAGAACGCCTAGGCCCGCATGCAGCACCTAGCCTAGGGCTAGGGCAGCCTTTTAAATACGTGCGTGCTTTGCTTAGGCATGATGCGCGAAGCCCTTAAGAGCGCTTTGTCCAAATTATGCAGCATCTTGAAAACCAGTTGATCACTTCCAGTCATGATATTTGTTGACAATGTAGGAGAACAACAGGTTGACGACACAAAATACATTTTTATGACCTTTTCGACCTAGGGCTTCCCTTACTGTCTAAAAGAGGGCTTCCCTTACTGTCTAAAAGAAGAAAAGAACATCGACAGAAGAAGATGACAAAGATGGAAAGAAGAATAATATGTTCATCTAGCTTTCTTAGATTTGGAACATTCGCCGCATCTCGGGACTTGGGTTCATTTTCCTCTCTACCATTGGAACTTTTGTTGCATCACATGTGTTTTCTTTCTATATTTATGTATATATTTAATGCCATATTGCTACTGAATGCTATATTTGTTGGTTTTGATGCATTAGAATGATTTTGATGTTTGTAGTCTTACTGGCTTTTCTTCAATTAAGCATGTACCTGCACTTTGTGGCTAGGCTCTAAGGAGACTTTGCGTCTTACTTGCTCTTGCACCTTATGACTATGGATTAAACAGAAACCACCTAAGTGCTCATATAGAATTATAGGATATGATGCTTACGTCGAGAGTATGGTGACCCATATGAGCTCCACAGAATCCACCCAAAGAAGCCTTTGCTCCACGGGGACCACGCCATAGGTGATCAAGTGTGCAAATGGCCAAAGTTTCCATCCTGCCTGTCAAGCAAATGACAATCAACTAAAGCTTTGTGGATTTGAGCTCAATTCAGAGCTGCAAATAAATAACCAACCCGCACATCACATACATTATCTAGGCATACCTCTTAAATTTTCAACCGCTCTTGAATTACTTATGCACACATATATATATTCTTCCAATGTCAATCATGGAGGAGTTCTAAGAAACGTATAAATAAAAGCGAATTACTTGATTAGTCACGACAGAAAAGCTTAAGCTTTTAGAAAATGAACCCATCAATATATATCATGCTTAGCACTCCCCTTCCTCACATGCAAGCCCTGATTGCACGTGGAGAGAAAGGGTGCACTGAGCACAATCACAATATAGCGTAACAGGCATCAACATAGACCGGAGGTGTTGAAAAGATTTGGAGGAAATCTCTCGAAAAGTATTTAGTGCTCATTTCGGCCAACTCTCCATCATCTTTCTTTGGCTGAGTGGCGCCCAACTAATAATAGGCGAATTCGCAGGGGCTAGGGGTGGATGGGTGGCAGATACAAGCGGGAAGATCTGACCCTGACGAAGCCGAGCTTTGATACCATGTCAAGTTACCAGTTACACTAAAAGCTTAGCTAATAAAAGCTTGAGCCCTTGCACAATGGGCCCAATTATCAGGCTCAAAAGTTTCATAGCCTAAATGCCAGGAAATTACTTTTCATTTGTACATCATTTGGTAGACTAGAGGACAAAGATTTGTAAAACTAATTTGACCTTACCACGACCCACGTTTGCCTTTGCAGGCATACTGTACGCCAGAGGTGTTGGTGACCTTGAAATATATAAACATGTTTCTACAGGTAAATACAATAACGCACTGTATTCTAGATCGACTGAAGGAACCTTCTATACTGGAATTGTATGAAGCCATATAAACTTATAGAATCCCATACGCTGGAATACCAGAAAGATTTTTCGGGATTTACTGGAAAGTAGAAGACCAAAATCACCAACCAACACCACCTTGTTTTTCACTCATTTTAGTTCCATTGTAGGATGTTAACTTTGCAGCATTTCATCAGTGTCAAAACCTGGAATCTCTAAGCGTTTGGATGGGTAGACCATGTTTTGGCCACCAGAACTTTAAAGCTAAATCAAAACTACCCCATTGCAGAGGATTTATAAAAAACTGACATGATATATCAACCCTTCTAGAACTTCATGATGATCCATCGGTAGAAGGGAATTGAAGTTGCTTAGTCAGAGATGTTTTGGCCTGACAAGATGATACAGATTCGGCGACTCAATGGCAGCAATTGCAACTGCTTAAGCCAAGTAGATTTTTGTTGGAACTAAGAACATGGAATAACAGAAACAGGTTCATCAAACTTATTTCACATTTTCAGATCTCATCAAACTTCGGCGCTTTATAATCCGTGGAACAGACTCATTGGCAGTAGAAAGAAGAGAGTTATCCAGTTCTGTAGAGTTCTCCGGTATCCAGTAGCGGCTCTTGTCAAATTTCATCAATCAAGCGAATTTGGGTAAAGAAACACAACCTGCTACTCACAGTATATTGAGATCTCGCAGGAACATTGATCTGGGAATTCCGAGTTGCTGACAGGATGGCTACAGATGTGCAGACAATTTAACTGGATATGATCAGTTTCGAAACGTATGTGTGCGAGCGCACGCGTGCACATACATAGTTACTCAAAAAAAAAAATAGAGCAAATTTGATCAATTGCCACAACTTTTTATGCTAATACTTGCATAAACTCGGAAAATGAGAACACATCAGAATGTATTCATGCATGTTTAATATATTTTACGTATGTGTGTGGCAATACAAAAAAGAATTGTCAAAAAACATGGACTTTGTCCAACCTGTTTCTCCTTTTTCAGTGTGTTCGAGTGCCGTGTTCACTAAATTGTCAAACATGGGCATGATTCATCCACAGAAACCCATGCTTATAAATCTCTATAGGCTAAATACAATTAATTATCAAGATGTCCTTATGCAATTGAACCTGAGGGTCCACACTGTAATTAGCGGACGAATCAATTACAAGGACACAAGCACACAGAAAGAAAGCTACATGGTAAAAGCAAAATTGGCCACAGAGTGTTATCCAGCCCAGTGGCATTCACATGCATACGTTAATCATTTGACACTTGGAAGTGAAACCCCGGAGGCATCTATCCAAATAATTCAAAGTAGTCTTAACAAAACACACGTTGAACCAGGTTGAGAATGCCTTTGGTTAAGGTATGAATAGACAAACATAGCTTAAGTGCTTAACCAAGGGCAGGACACTGCGGAGGTAATCAAATTGTGTTCATAGTTGATACCCAGAGAAACTTTGACAAAGGAAATTTGGGATTGTAGCAGCTTTTGGTTTGGCAGAAGGATGGAGTGTCTTCCCAAGTTAGATTATCAAGCCCAACACCTTGACCCGTTAGAACTGAGGACAAAGGTGATGCAGGGCCTTCTATTGATTCGCCTGATTGAGTGGGGATTAGCACACAGGACATATGTATTGCACATGCCTGTGGTCTACTGGTCTTACCACATCCGAGAATGGGCATCTCTTTCAAATAATCCAATAACCTCGTGTCGTACCTACATATTGCCAAATTCTAACCTAGGAGTTTTTAGAGACTGCCAAGTTCCCTGACCTGACCGCAGTAACTAGAAGGACCCTTTTCTAGGTTCTTGTACTAGTTTGGGGTCGAGGAGGATAGCCAATTATTAACTTAGAATTGGTTATTCACTTCCCTGATCTCTTATCTTCCATTGTGAGTCTAGAGAAGCTCCTTTATCATAGCATCAGAGAGATCATTACAAAGCAAGAAACCACTCGAAACTGGCACAGAAGGGAAGGAGAAGAGATTCTTACAGTCAACATGGGCCAAAATGTCCCCTTCAGCTCATTAAGAATAGTGGCTGGCGATTCCAAGCGCAGAAACCCCAGAACCACGTAATAGATGCTGTTCCACACTGCCGCCCATGCAGTTTGGTCAAACGCAATTTTGGCAGGGACCACCCACCAATCCTTGGATGGGATAAGAGCCTGGATCAAAGTAAATGATTTTCAGCCATCAAAAGAAAATACAAGAAAGCTGTTAAGTCGAACACAATATGAACCTTGACAATACCTCACAAAACTGATAATAATAATGAGAAAGGGATCCATGGAGAGCAAAGCCAACAAGGCCTGATCTAAACAAGCGCGTCCTATCAAACTCAAATAGAGGTTTCCCTTCATAACACTGCAAATTAATCGGTACGCGCCAAAAGATTTATAAACCAAACTGAAGAGCCTAACGAATATATCAACATACTTACTTGGGCAATCCAGTCACCTAGAGCATAAACAATCCCACTTATTGCCATTTTAGCTAAAACAGGATTTGTTTTAAGAGCCTCTTCATAAGCAATCCAATTGTGTTCAGGCGCATACCTCAGTATCTCATAAAGTGTCCACCCCTGAATCACATAAATCAAGAAAAATTAAAAGCCTCAACTTAAATTCAATTCCAAGTTTTTCTACCTTCTCCCGATTCTTTCAATAAAAAAAGATCAGAAAGTGATTCATAATATCTACAAAGCAGAGAATAAAAGATAAAAACTCATCTCAAAATTTGGTAACAATTTGCCCATTCTGCTGCCCCTTTTTATCTTCTTATCTTTTATGGTCTATTACAAAGAAAAACCTGAAAATTAAAATCCAACCTCTTCCTAGCTATTTTGCAGTTTTTTCTGTTCGTAAAGGTGTGTTACAAACAAAATTCTTGTTTCAACGACAGAAAAAGGTGTTAAAATATGCGAAAAGGGATGCACAAATATTCTTACTGGATTCTCCACAACAGAAGCCTCGTACAGTAGGGAAATACATTACTATCACAACAAAAAGAAAAAAGAAAGAATTAACTTAAAAGAAGACCACTCACCTGCCAATAATCATGATCAATTGTGAGCAGCTTGGTGATGGCAAGAGTACCAACACTCAGAACAATAGCGGCATTAACTGCTCTCCCAGCAAAACCACCAAATTCTTCTTGAGATCCACCTGATCCTATTTGTCCCTCTTCCTCCTCCTCTTTCAATGGAGCTTCAGTTTCCTCCTGCTGGGGGTGATTTAAACCGGTGGTGGGTGCTGTGACCACGTCTCTGTCCTCTGCCACAGACTTAGTAAGGACCGTATGGGGTCCCCTTTTCCTTGAGAAACTTGAGCTTAATGATGATGGCTTTGGTTGGGGAACCAGTGAAAGGGTGATGGAAGGTGAGGTGGGTTTCTTTGATTTAGTGGTGGGGAAGAGGACATGGGTTGTGACGCTGTTGTTTAGAGTAGCCATGGCTAAGTTCAGAGTTCAAGAACATGATATTTAGCCCCGCACGCCTGCCTACGATATTTGTTTTCTATTTTCATTTTCATATGATTTTCATATTCAGGTTGAAAATTCATGTACTTTTATTATTTTTACCAAAAAAAATTTAGCTATTTTTTTTTATATTGAGTTAAATTTGAGTGAAAAAAGCTGAAAACACCCTGGAGGTGTGTTTCAGTTTTTTGTTATTATTTGAGTAATTTTATCCAAAACGAAAACAGAAAATGATAAAAAAACAAAAAAAAAAAAAAAAAAAATTCATCATCATTGCTAAAACCAGAAAAAAAAATTCGTAAACGTACTTCTAAACTCACTTTACATATATCCAAAAATATTTTGCCCAAAAAGAAATTTATGTTATAATAACAAAAATCTGTCAAGTACATTTTTTTCCTTTTTTCTTTTTTTTCCCCAAACAATGGAGCTTTAAGGATAATCACAAGTACATTTTTTTTTTTTTTTTTAAGAGTGGAAATATATACTTTAGGTAAAGAAGTCAAGTTATATATGCCCATGTAGGACAAGTGAATCGGTATCCCCTTCCAATAGAAAGTATAATTAAAGTAATAGCGGATAATTAATAACTACAGTATTAAATAAATAAAATAAAAAAAAGTAGTAGCAAGACTATAGGAATAACTAAGCGAGCACCAAGGCAACAGAGGCAGCCCTAAATGATACATGCCCACTATCATCTGCCAGCACGTGAACACATGTCCAACACCACGATACCTCTCCCTAGGGCACTACACCACATGTGCCACAGCACGGAGCAACACCATTCGCAATTATTCATTAACCTTTATCATCACATCCCCCACCGCTGTCAGGCCACCTCTCATCAACATTCCCCGTTTGGCACATCTCATCACCATTCCCAACCATTAATCACCGCCGAAACTTAGCCACTGCTAACCCCACAAACCACCATCACCATAAGTAGCCCCGCTATGCCACCATACATTCACCTTACAACCTAACTAACTGGAATCGAACAACCCTACACCGATGCAGTAACACCATCCACCACTAAGCAACCCGAAACCTTTTTGACATAAAGGAAGGGTGGGGATCCCTTACAACAGACTCCCCAAACAAACACGAACCACCGGCACCACCATGCCCAACACAAACTAACCACCAATCGCCTACTTACCATTCATCATGACCAGATCTTCAATCTTACTCACTATAAAATCGATGGCTAAACCCCTCAATTCCATTCAACCAACTACCGACGACCACCACAGAAATCTACCTCCACCTGACAGATCTACCCTTCCCCGGCGACCAAAAGCACCGCATATCCCAAACATAGTAGATAAACTCACAAAGCATAGCTAAAACACTAAGGCTACCACGCCACCACACACTGGAGGAACCCGACAGTGTCAAATGAGATCATAGGAGAATGAGTTTTGTAGGAAGGGAAAAGAGGTATGCAAATTGATTACAAGAATCTTTTAGGACTTTGACAACTATCTTTTTCAAGACTACGAAATCATACTAAGACCAAAGCCGTGCGATAACAATTCTCTTGGTTCCAAAATGGACAAAACCACACCAAAAGCACTTAAAATGACATAATCTTTCTCTTATCATAGAAGATCAACTTATCACTCTTTATAAAGATAAGATCATAATCCAAGCAAAGAAGGAGTAAACACTCCAACTCTAATATTATTATACTAGTTTTGACCCGTATATTACACACAAGAATATTATTTTTACAACCACTAAAAAATTTCATCCACATAGCATAGTAAAAGAGTTTCAAAATTTCAAGATTAATAGTGAACAATACAATTAATCGTAGCATAACTAAAATAATGATTGCCACATTATAGTTTGATCAGCGTTCCTAAGAAATAAAATTTTGCATAAAATTCTTGATATGGTCTCCCAATATTAGTTTTATGTTTGGAATTATTGCTTAATTTTACTAATTAGCAGGTGCTATCACAAAAATATACTCTTTAAAAATAAAAAAATAGAGTTATTTGTCACTAAATTTGGAACTTTCAATTGACAACTTACTTGAAAAAGTGGAGTTGGTAACACTAAAAAGAGGCAACTATTTTTGCATTAAAAAAAACATGTAAAGGCCTTCAAGAAATAGGCAACTATTTCATGATCACATAATGAGATAAAGCTTAGTTTGTTTCAAAATGCATCAAACATGACCGAATTACATTATTGTTCATTTAATCCTGATTAAAATTTGCCACCAAGCTTTCTCGCCTCCTCCTGAACAAAAAGTAAGCAGTTCGCTGATTAGAGTAGATAATATTTACTCAACATTTGCTTATACTTATTCACGTCATTTCGTAGCTTAAAAGGTCGTGTTTCATCACTAATGTACATGGAATACATAAAACATAATGAAGCTTAAAAATAATGATATATATAGAACAACTATATAATGGGAGAAATTGCTTCTGATCTCTGTAGAATATGTTCTTGCCAAATTACTATGTACATAACTAAAGATGGTAGAAGATAACCAAAAAAATGACAAAAGATATATGAATATGAATATGAATTAAAAAGTTCTACAATTATGATACTTATAGTTGTTATTAGACTACGAATATATATGTTCTAAAGCTAGAATGCATAAGAACTTAATCAACATATGAAATTGAGAACAATATAAACCTCTTCATAAACAATGTAGCATGGAAATAGAAGATACTAAAATGAAGTAGTGGGATGAAGAGAGAGAGTTGTGTAGAAAAAATGGAAGAAGGAAATATAGGGTGATAAAAAAAGTCAAGGGATAAGTATGAGAAACTTTGGAGTTTTTTTTTTTTTTTTTGTAAATTTTATCCATGAATTACTTGTACTCAAATATAAATGACCAAAAAAATAAACCTAAAACTAATCAGATGGGAGGCAAAATTTTCTTTTTTCTTTCCGGCATTCAAAATTTTTTCTTGTTAAGAAATATGAAGGCTACTACTTTCAGTTCTTTAGATTATGCAATTGTTAATGTTATGGAACACACAACTCAAAAACGACTTTAAAGACTTAAAAATGGAAAGTGATAAATAAATTAATATTAGTTTAATGACAGAAAGAAAATTTGTTTCCCTATGAAATCTTCCTTTTTAGAAATAATTAGTCTCCATTTTTAAGTACTTTAGGAAGGCTATAACAGACCGATAATTTTGAAAACAGAGTATATTCAACTAACTAATCTGCTAAAGTAGTCAAATAAAAGCATGTGTTCTTTACCGATAATCACTCATTTCATTTTGCAATTAGTCCACAAAACAGATGGAGTTAGAGAAATTTTAGGGATTATTTTTTAAAAGGATGGAAATGTATAATGATAAAATCACAGATAAAAAGATAAGAGAGATAAATGTCAGATAATTGGGGGATGACTTGGCAAATGATAATTGCCAAAATTTTGAATTTTTAAAAGGAAAGTAAAAGAATAAAAATAAATGTTGGTTCAATATTTGAAAGAAAAGCCCTAGTCCACATGGCGAGAAGAGAGAGTGTCCAAGTTGGCGATGGTTTGACAACATTCTCTTGACTTCGACTTGATTATATACTACCTCTGTCCCATATAAATTGATTATATTTTCTTTTCTGGACTGTCTCATAAAAATTGCTACTTTTCAAATTAAGAAAAAATATGTAGGTGTTTTTTCATATTTACTCTTCTTACACTTTTTTTATTCTATTTCTCTCTCCACATTTAACTGTCAACCAACTCATTTTCTCTCTCTTGATCCACTTTCTTACACTTTTTATATTATATTTCTCTCTCTACATTTAGCAATCCACCAACCAATTTTCTCTCCTAATCCATTTTTTCCCCTCTCTCTAAAGAGTAGAATTGGAAGCACACAATATATATAACTTAAATCCTTAATATGTGTGTCAAGTCAAATGTGATCGATTTATGTGGGACGGAGGGAGTATATGCTTAGATTTCAAAATAGGGAGAGGAAAAAAGAAGACAAAGGAAAAGAGAGAGGTGAGTGTGAGGTTCTTTAGCCACCAGAAAAGCACCCCCCCCCCCCCCCCAAAAGGTTGGAATTTTGTGCTTTATCGCATACAATTCCTTAAAAAAGACAAATAACTTGTCCACTTTATTTATTACATTGAAAAGCGTCACTAATTAACTCATTTTAGAATGGACACCGAATACAAAATGTGTATGTCACTTATGTTTAGTTAAGGTGAGTTTTTAAGATTACGTGATTTCATATTACAACACATAAAGGAAAAATCAAGGGTAAAAAATTCCATATTAAACTTATCAAGGCAACAATGCCTAGTCTTTCAAGATTGTTGATATATGTCTTGTATTTATGTCCCACGTCGGTTATTCAGAGAAGGTTGCAACTTGGTCCTAAGTATATAATACATCTTTTTCCACATTGGTTATCTAGAGAATGTCATTACTTATCTCTAAGTATATATAATTTGTCTTGTATTGTGTTTTAAGGCCAAGAGAGAAGAGTCATTCTTTAAGAAGGCAAACAATTGAGAGATACACGTGAAGAAGCTTGTAAATCTGACTTGTGTAAAGTGAATTTGAGTTCTCTCAAATTTCTTGTGTTTTCTTGTTTGGTTATTGTGTTCTATACATATTTATCTAGAGCGATTTTGTAACAAGTATGAGCGTTCCAGATTTATTTTTTGGGCAAAACTGAAATCGATTTCAGAGGATAATTATGTCGAACAACACGACCATGAAGTATGCCTGTGAACAATTCGATGGGAAGATGAATTTTGGTATATGATAGAGCATGGTGAAGGATATCCTTGTACATCAAAGATTGCTCAAGCTTTTGCTGGGGAATAAGCATGAGTCGATGGATTAGGACGATTGAGAAAAATACAGGCAAAGGCTGTATCTACGATACAGTTGAATCTAGCGCCTAAGGTTAAGTACCAGGTTTTGATAGAGACTTCTCCAAGAGCTTTGTGGCAGAAATTGGAGAAGATATGCATGTCAAAAATCTTTGTCATATGGGTTATATCTGAAGAAAGATCTGTACCAGTTACGAATGGACGAAGGTACAGATATGGGTAACCATATCAGAATTTAAGCGTTTGGTGTCCCAATTGTCGAGTATAGATGTTAAACTTGAGGATAAAGATCAGGCGATTTTATTGTTGTCTTCGCTTCCAAAATTATATGAGACCTTGAAGACTATGTTGCTTATTGGGAATGAGATGTTGCTTGCTGATGACGTTATGTCGGCTCTTATGGACTCGAGCAGAGTTAATGGTACGAGTTCAAGGAGTCAAGGCGAAGGTCTGGTAGTAAGGTCTGAAAATAAGAATGGTTATGGAAGAGGCAGAGGTCAGTCTAGAAACAGAAATTCAGGACATGGAAAGGACAGGTCTAAATCTCGTGGAAAGCAGGACAAGTTCAGTATTGAATGCTGGTATTGTAAAAAGATTGACCATATTGCAAGGAAGTGTCCAGAAATGAAGGATAAGAAGAACGGAAAGAAACATGTGAACAATGTTAATGTTGATGAAGAAGATGACAAAAGCAACGATGGTGATCTCTACTTGGTTTCCTCCGTTGAGTAGCAAGAAGGTAATCTCTTATCAGTTAGAGACAACATTTTTTCTTCAAAATGGTTTCTTAACTCTGCATGTTCGTTTCATATGTGACCACATAAGGAATGGTTTGATTGTCTTACTTCATATAATGGTGGTACTGTGTTAATGGGTAATGACGCTAAAGTCATGGGTATAGGTACCATTAAAATTAAAATGTTTGATGGGATTTTGAGAACCCTAGGTGATGTAAGGTACATACCTGACTTGCAGAAGACTATGATTTCCTTGGGCACACTTGATTCTATAGATTGTAGTATATCTGTAAAAGGTGGAGTCATGAAAGTTAGCAAAGATACCATGGTGATAATAAAAGGTTAGAAAACTGGAAATTTGAATAAATTGATAGGAAATACAGTTATAGGTGGAGCTTCAGTATCAATTCATGTAGGTTCTACCAATGATAACTCTGAGTTATGGCATAAACGGTTGGGACACTTGAGTGAGGGAGGTATGCTAGAACTTCACAAGTACAAGTTGTTGCAGGGAGTGAAATCATGCAAGCTGGACTTCTGCAAATTTTGTGTGTTTAGAAAGCAGAAACGCGTTAGTTTTAAAGCTTCTTCTCATACTAGTAAAAGGGTTTTGGACTATGTGCATTCGGATGTTTGGGGATCAATCAAGCATGTCTCAAATGAGAGAGCTCGTTACTTTGTTACATTTATAGATGATTTCTCAAAAAAAGTATGTGTGTACTTTATAAAGCATAAGTCTAAAGTTTTCAACGTGTTTAAGCAGTGGAAATGTATAGTTAAAAATTAAACGGATAAGAAACTTAAGTACTTCAGATCAGATAATGGCATGGAGTACAAGGATGAAAAGTTTCTGCAGTTCTGTAAGGATGAGGGTATCATCAGACACTTTTCAGTGAAGAAGACTCCAGAGCAGAATGAAGTTGCCGAAAGAATGAACGGAACCTTAATGGAGTGAGCTAGATGCATGATGTTGAATACAGATTTGCCTAAGAGTTTTTGGGCTGAAGCTGTTAACACAGCATGTTTCTTGATCAACCGTTCTCTATCATCTGCCATTAATCACCAAGTTCCCGATGAGGTATGGTTTGGTAAACAAATTAATTTTTCTGCAATGAAATTTTTTGGTTGCCGGCGTTTGCTCACCTTTAGAATGAAGAACGATCCAAACTTGATCCTAAGTTAAAAGAATGTATATTCCTTGGGTATGAGGAATGAGTAAAATGATACATGTTATGAAATCCAATGGCCAAGAAAAAGGTGATCAGTAGAGATGTGGTATTCAATAAAGCACATATGTTGAACACATATGCAACTTTTAGCGAGAGGCAGGGTCACACAGTGGAGATGAAGTTGCATGAGCAGATGACAAAATCAGCTAATGAGTCTACAGATGGATCTACAGATGAGCAGTCTTTAGAGCATTCAGAGGAGCATCCTAATGATTCTTGGAATCTAGTCAGATATAGAGAGCAACATAGCAAGAAACCAACTCAAATGTATGGTTTTAAGGATTGGTCTCGTTTGCACTAATCATGGGAAGTTGAGATCCTACCAGTTACAACGAGGCTGTCAAGGCAGATGTAACTTGTGGTTGACAGCAATGGATGAGGAGATGTAATCTCTACGGAAGAATCAGACTTGAGAATTAGTTAAACTTCCAAAAGGTGTGACAGTCAGAGTGCAATGGATTTGGCAAAGAATCAGGTTTTCCATGCTAGGACCAAGCATATTGATTTACGTTATCACAGGGTCCGGGAATGGATTAATTCTAGATAGATTGTAGTGCAGAAGCTTCACACTAATGACAACGTAACTGATATGCTCATAAAGACAGTCACGACAAAGAAGTTCAAGCTTTGCTTGAGGTTGATTCATCTTATTTCTTGCTGCGTTCGAGGTAGAGTGCATCCCTACCTTGGGGATGCAAGGTGGAGTACTTGACAAAGGTACTAAAGGCATATTACACTTTTCTTATGAAGTGGTTTGTTAATACAAGCCAAGGTGGAGATATCTTAGAGATATCAATAATCTCTAAGATATCTCCACCTTGGTTATCTAGAAAAGTTCAAGATATATGTCAAGGTGGAGATTATTGATATATGTTGCGACTTGGCTCTGAGTATATAAGATATCTTGTCCCACATTGGTTATCTAGAAAATGTTATTACTTATTTCTGAGTATATATAAGTTGTCTTGTATTATGTTTTAAGTTCAAGATAGAACAATCATTCTTTGAGAAGGCAAACAACTGAGAGATACACATGAGGGAGCATTGTAAATCTGACTTGTGCAAAGTGGATTTGAGTTCTCTCAGATTTCTTGTGTTCTCTTGTTTGGTTTTCGTGTTCTATACATATTTATCTAGACGTTTTCGTAACAAAGACAAAAGAGAACGATCAAATTAATTAATATGCTTAACGTCCAAGCGGTTTGAAGATTGTGCATTTGTTTTGAATAATCTGTCTGTATTTAAGAGATTGGAAACAAGATTACTGAATAGTTGCAATTATAGTATAACTTTATAGATGAAACTTGTCTAAATACTGAGTACTTGATAAGAATTACAAAAAAGTTGAAAATATATTGTGTTAAACAATAATGAAGAAGTGTGGAAAGGTCTTGTATTCTTTGTCTAAAACGTATTGTTAATTCTATTAAGAGACTCCAACTAGTTAGTGAGAGTAGTAGAGGCCAACTCTTATATTTATAATTATATACATGACATCAAATACGCTCACATACTAAGCTCATACAATATCTAGCATGATCACCATTGAAATTAGCTATATGTCTCTCATCCAATAAAACATTGGAGAAGACTATTTTTCACCCCCAAATATATTAATCTACTCCTTATTTGTCAATAAAAGGTCAACACTTATCACTAAAGTACATTTTTAGTGATAAAAAGTGGTAAAAATAGTATTTTCTAAAAGAGTTAACTACTCGATTGATGACTATACAATATTCAATTTTGGTCACTGGATATCAATTTGTGTCAAAATGACAATTAAATTGTGAAATTCAATTTCAATCAAGTCACTCCGTCAAATTGGGTTCACCCTAAATTCACCTTCCAAGCAAAAAACGTGGACAGAGAACTACAGTAGATGGTAAAGCTCTGTAATTCTTAAGCTTTGGGGAAATGCCTGGAGTTTTTTTTTTATCACAAAGAAGTGGAGGTGTAGAGCATTTATTTTTTGTTGCAGATTCCTTTCATTTGGTTATGTAGTACCCTATCTGCCAGTTGAGGACCTGGCTTTTTTTGTTGCACGCTTTTTTGAAAAGGCACTTCTCAGAACTATTATGGTGAGCTTTCTAAGATTCTTCATTCATTTAATCTAATCGTAACTTTGCAAGTATGATTGTATGCAGTGGCATCGCTCTTCAGTTCTGGTATATTTTTGCAGTATTTTGGTGGCACCAACTTTGGACGTACAACGAGAGGTCCTCTGATTGCAACAAGCTATGACTTGGACATTGAGTGGATATTACCAGGTAAGTATTGTTCTTTACCACAGCTCCATGATCCATCGAACTCATCTGAAACTTATAAAGAGTTATCTATTCATCATAGATTGGTTAAATGAAAGCCCTAAGTTATATTTGGCAGATCAATACTTAGTAATGAGAGATGCTTCTAAAGAACCTTAGTCGCTTGTACCAACTTATGTATGACTATGTGTGTGCGTGTGACTATGTGTGTGAGGGTTTTGGGGGGGGGGGGGGGAGCTTGTGTGTGACAGTGCGTGTGACATGGATAGGGAAAGAAGGAGGGGGAGGGGGGACAAATTTTAAAATTTAGTGATCACTGACATATATCAATGTTCAGTGACCAAAGTTGAATTTGCCTAATAGTACAATGTTCAATCGAGTAGTTAACTCTTTCTAAAACCTTCCTTTAATTTGGTTTTACACAAATAACAAATGATAATGAGTTATGCTAAGTCCGCAAACACTGGAAGATTCTTAGAGAATATATGGAGGATGAAATCGAGATGCTTCACCCTTAGAGAGTTCATTTGCTTCGTAACTTGTTCTCTGTGCTATTTATTACTCTCTTCATTCTAAAATAATTGATCAAATTTCTTTTTTGAGTTGTCCCAAAAAATTGATCGATTTTCAAATTAAGAAAGATTTCCTGGGTAATTTTCCATGTTTACCCTTTTTATAGTTTTTATTCTATTTCTTTCTCTGCACTTAATCCTCCATCAACCTATTTTCTCTCTACTAACCCACTTTCTTCCCCCCCCCCCACCCCCTCTTTTAGGGTAGAATGGAAAACTCATAACATATGACTCATATCTTACATAAGCATGCAAGTCAAACCTGATCAAATAATTTGGGATGGAAAGAGAATGAAGAAACAACACCTGTTGTGAATATCACAAAACTGTGTGATAGATTTTCTCCTATATAATCGATTTTTACATTTGAACTTTAGGATAAGAGAAGTTACAACAACAAGATAAACTACAGATTTGAAACATGAACGATAGGTATGAAATACTCACAATACATGTAAAGATAATGCTAAGTCTGTTAAAACAAATAAGGTGGTTAAGGCTGACGTCGTGCTTGATGCTAGGCATGTCGTCACCCTAGGAAGAGATGTAGATGAGTCTTTAATAGGCCCCTTCAAGCTGATGATGGGTGTGAGCGTACCTGAAGCTTATCACGTAATTTGAAGAAACGAGTAGAGGAGATGAGGTTGGTAAGAATGTTAGAAATTTGATTGTGTGTTGAGATGAATCGAATTTGCATGAGATGATGGGATACTTGGTCACGAACGACATGAAAGTCGACTTCAACGTGCTTAATCTGCGCATGAAATATGGGATTTATGGAAAGGTAGGTGGTGCCCAAGCTATGACACCAGAGGTTGGGAGGGTTGAGAAGAGAAATGCCAAGTTCACGAAGGAGGGACTGGAGTCAAAGAAGTTCAGTTGTATTGTTGGTAGCAAAAACATATTTAGATCCAGTAGAAGAGCGGGCGACAATGAGTTTTCTCTTGCTCGACCAGAAGACAAGGTTGTGACCTAGAAAAATTGCATACCCCCATGTTGAGTGGCGGTCATCAAAGTTACTCGCCCAATCCATGTTGGTGAATGTGGTGACATAGAGGTTTAGGAATTTGTGGAAGAGGTGAAAGAGTGCCTTTGAGGCACGATAAAACACCATTGATGGCTCTCCAATGAAAGTAGTTGGTTATTGCACAAGTTGGGCCAATTTGTCCATGGCAAAGATAGTTTTGGACGGGTGATGATGGGATAGTGGAGGGAACTAATGACTTGTTCATAAAGCAAAGGGTCAGGTAAGGGAGTCCCAACGTGTCTAGAAAATTAAAGATAAGTGAAGATAGATGTGGCGAGGGGATTAGCTTTAGTCATTATGGTTTTTTGAAGAGATAAAAAAATATATTGTTATTGGGATAGAATAAGGGTGTGTTTGATAACGCAATTAAGTACTTAAAACTTAAAATTTTTAATGATCATCAATTAAGTGCATTTGATAACCTTAAACTTTTAACACTTAAACAATTAGTTCCTGCCAAACATAGACCAAAATTTTAGTTGGGTGGACTTACTTAATACTTATCACTTAATCTTAAGTGAGGCAGATAGTCAAAAGTTGTTAAACAAAATTTCACATAAAATAACAATTATTACCATGACGACGCCACAATTAAGTAGCAACACCACCTCCACCGCACTAGAGCCACAGTCACAACCACTAAGTTCCTTTTGCCGCCACCATCATCACAATTACCACGGCTTAGCCCCTGCCACTACCACCACCAACACTATCACCACCATGAGTATATCACCATCTCCACCACATTAATGTTGCCCCCACCATCACCTTCTACATGTTTGTCATAACCATTTCCATATCCACAATGCTACGGTGCCATCATGCCTCCGCTTGTCGCCACCACAACAATTTTCAATACCACATCTTCACGCACCACTATCACCGCTGTCATCATTACCTTTCTGCCGCTACCACCACTAATACAACTAACACGATTTTGACAATAAAAGATTATACAATACATAGATAACGATTTTCAGACACATGTTTTGGTTTACCAAATTAGTTAACTTATTTTTCAGAGATGAAAATTTAGTTGCTTAAAGTTACAGTTTTACAAATTCATCCCTTAAGTTTTCAGTACTTAAATTTTAGTTATGTTAAACAACCTCTAAGACTAGAAATGGTGTATACTATCTCAATACCAAGAAAATAAGTGAGTGAGCCAAGATGACAAATGTCAAATTCATGGTAGAGCTCAGACAAGAGAGTGTTAATGAGAGATGAAAAACTGCTAGTAAGGATGATCATATCGTCAATGTAGACAAGCAGGTAAAGCGTGTGACAATGGTGGCAAAAAATTAAGAGGCTCGGATCAGTTTGGTAAAAGGAGAAGCCAAACTATAGAAGGGAAGAGGAACGACAATGAAATTAAGCCCCAGGGAAATCGCACAAGGATTTATGGAGTTTGCAAACATGAGAAGGTTGAGATGTATCAAGAAAATTTAGAGGTTGTTCCATGTACACAACTTTGGAGGATGTCCATGTAAGAAGGCATTTGAGACATCAAACTAGTGAAGGCGTCAGTGTTGGGAGAGAGGATTATAGGAACAATGATAGGCTTGATAACTCCATTAGGTTGAATATGGCTGTATAGTAAACTCCATTTTGTTGGTGGAAGCCTTTGGCAACAAGACGAGCCTTGTGTATGTCAAAATACCATCGGGTTTACATTTGAAGCGAAAAATCCACTTATAGCAAATTACATGCACCTAGCGATCGAAAGGAACAAGAGACCATGTTTGATATGTATTGAGTGCATTGATTTCTTCATGTGTAGCAGTGTGCCAATTGCTAGATTGGTCAGCTAAAGTGAAGCATGTGGGTTCATAGTCATGGGTCAGAGAAGATAGAAGTGTTTGCGAAAGTTAGTGTTTAGAGTAATGATAGGCAAATTTTAGCAATAAAGGTTTAGGCTTTCGGCAAAGAGCCATAAGGAGAGCGGGGGGGGGGGGGGGGGGGGGGGGGGGTTTAGGTCGTGGACAGTAAGAGATGTAGAAGAGAAGGTCAGGGTGGGGTAATGTGTTCCTGTGATGGTGAACGAGGAAAACGGGAGTGAGAAGAGGGATGACATCATATTAGTAAAAAAAATGGGTTGGTGGGGAGAAGTGGATTTTACAAAGATACTTGTGATGGGGAATAGGCTGAACTTGAGAAGACACGCATAAAGTAGCACTTGATGAGGTCAATCGAACTGCAGGAAAGAGGAAAAATATACTGAAAGCTGGTGAAAAAGATGGAGAAGGTGAATTAAGATTTTGAGAAAATAGAAAGAGTCCTCACCAAATTTAACATGACAAACGATGGGACGAGCTAGACAACAATAGGCATGATGATTAGGGCTACAACCAAGGAAAACATGTGGAGTGGACCAAAAACTAAACTTATGAGACTGGTAAAGGCAAAGGAGCCGAAAACATAAGCAACCACGTGGAGATAAAATTAGTTGGGTTTTTTGTTGAGCAAACTCTCAAATGGCGACAAGCCCTGGAGAATAGAGGTGGGCATTCTATTGATGAGATAAGGTGCAGTTTCAAAAGCACAGTTCCAATATATGAGAGGCACATAGGAATGGACGAGAAGGAAAAACCAACATCGATTATATGATGAAATTTACATTTGACAATTTTTTTTTTTGTATGGGTGTTTGACATGCAATAAGGTGAATAATGCCCTCGGAAGCAAGAATGGGAGAAAGATTATGAAACTCACCACCCTAATCCATTTGAAAAGGCACGTTGTATTGTCGACAAGAAAATGCTTGAAATTGATGGAATGACAATTTAGAGGAATAACATGATAATTTACTCTAAGGAACAACATGATGGACGCCTTTGGGACTGAGATGACCAGGTCAATGATGCCATTTGTCAAGAGTGGCATGTTCACAAATTTGGGCATTAGGATCGGTGCAAGTTGGTTAGAAGTCGAAACAGTGCTTGATCAAATGTTCATTTGAGATGTCCTTCACAATGAAAAAAGATAGATAAAGTTCAAAAAAGGCAGTTATTTTCTTATATGAATTGATGAACATAGAAAAGATTTTTAGTTATATCAAGAATATGTAAGAGACTAGATTAACGAAAAAGAAAAGATGAGCGGGGAGTATATAAGTGCGCAATGTGTTCGATTGAGATTTCTTCACCATTACCAATGCGGAGCTGATCGAGGCCCTTGTATTTATCAGAGATGTGGAGTTGCTAATGATTGTTAGTTGTGGTGCGTGGCACGGGTATCGGAATACCAAGACAGGAGCAATGTGATCAGTAGAACATGCAGCAATGTGAACAAAAGGGCCATAATTGCGAGAGTTTTGATAATGGTAGGGATATGGATTTGCATAATGGCCGGTCTGTCTTACAAATTTGACAACGAGGGCCAGAAGAGATGCCATTGCCATATTGGAACGACTTTGATTGGAGTTTAGAGAATTGCCACCGTTTGGGTCTAAGAGCAATGCATGGCAGAGTTGGTAGAATGAAAGTTGGAATTGCCAGTGGAGTATCCATGGTGAGCAAGTTTGGCAGACGGGAGTTGAATAATATGCTGCATGGTACAAAGGTGGAAAATCTTTACCGGTGAGAAAGCTCAAGAGTTTAGCATACCAAAAAAGATGAGCAATTTCTGGGCAAACTGCAAATGTTGTTTAAAAAATGGCATTGAATTCCGGTGGGCTAAGTAGTTTGCCAGCAGCTCCAAGGTGATCAACAATGTATTTGATTCCCTGAAGATAAGTCACGACGGGCTTGTTGTCGTGTTTGGTATTATGAACCTTCATAAGTAGTTGCAGTACACTAGTAATGATGTGAAGAACAGCCTCCAAAAGCAAGGTGTTGATACAACTGAGGACAAACTGATCTCGATCAACCCAATCTTTGTAGTAGGGGTTTGGGCTTTGGTTGTTGAAACAGAAACCATAATCTCGGCAAGGGAACATGGTTCAGTCCCATCAACAACGCCAAGTAAATTCTTTGCGCAAAGCATTGCCATTATTTGTGTTTGCCATTATAAGTAGTTGGTGGTGGTTAAATTCATGGTGGTGAAGTGTTGAAGATGACAAAGAATAGTAGAGGAAGAAGTACCATAATGAGAGGCAAACATTGAGAGAGGTCGAAGGATCTAACCATAAGTTGTTTGACGCTATATAAAAGAACAAAACATGTTGTGAATCTCACATAACTGTGTGAGATATTTTTCCATATATATGATCGATGTTTAATTTGAGTTTTCTAAGGACAAGATAAGTTACAACACAAAGATAAACTACATACTTATATATAAACAAGATATTTCAAGTGCAAACAATACAGACAAAGATAATGCTATTTCTGTCGAAACAGATAAGGTGGCTAAGGCTGACATCATCATTGATGTTAGGGTTGCCGTAACCCAATAAGGAGATGGAGACGAGTCTTTGATAATTACTAAAGAAAATATTTAATTGGTCAATGATGCGTGACTCCGCATACTCGTAAACTGTCATAGCTTAATTGTTCTTCATGTTATTCTCTTATATTCTTGTTGTACTTATCCACCTTTTATTATTATTTTTTTTGGTTAATAAGAGAATAGCATTGATAATTAAAAGGGTTACAGAATTGCCCAACGGCGAGTAAAGGTCACGACATTACCTTTTACTATTGAAATGAAGTTCTTTCTTTTGACGTACCAAGAATAAGATATTTCGAAGTAGTAACGAATATCAATCCCTAAAAAAGTTAGTTGAATCATTTAATAACACCATTAAAGGAGGAAGAGAACACCTTATGATAAATGAATGGTTCTATAGTTTCTATGGAGCAAACTAGTGGAGATGACATCAGTGATTCTGCCAGAATTAATGGTACAAGTTTCTATCCTGGTTTAAATGGGGATTCAAATTTGACATTTGGTCCCAAGTCACATACATCTTCCTTTCTTGAGTTACAGAATCATCATATCTAGCATGCCAAACGGTATCATCATATCATATATGAAAAAATGAAGACCGATAAGGTGAGAAATGACAATCTCACTAACTAGTGAGACTCTAAACGGAAGACTACGTAAAAATATGAACGCAGAAAACAAAAAGGAAAGGTCCCACCGAGAATTGAACTCGGGTTACCAGATTCAGAGTCTGATGTCCTAACCGCTAGACCATGGGACCTCGTTGTTTATATTGGTCTATATATAAATTTATAAAGAGTTTCATAGTTATATTACCAAATTCTTCGAGGTCACATTAACACTGCACTTTCCAATCCGATAAACCCTAAATGAGAAGAACCCTGACCAAATTCCTCTCCAACCGTCCGTACACCCATGGCACCTCGCACTCCCCTCCACAGGCCGCAGCACCCCCAAAACGACACCCAGACCCGCGTTTCAGCTCAAGCCCCAGGTGGGTACACACCACCCCACTCCCACCACCAGAGTGGGTTCAACCCTTTAATGACATCTCTGACCTCGTCATCACAGACCCCAAGAACCTCCAGCCCTCCCCCTGGGCCCACCAAATCCTCAAACTTTTAGACAATTCACCCAAAATGGAGCAAAATTTGGATGATTTTTGTCACAAATTCTTGATCAAATTGCCACCCAGTTTTGTTATTTTCGTTTTACGCTCCGACCACCTTCGTGGGCAGCTTGATGCTGCCTCTAGGTTCTTCAACTGGGCCGGTAAGCAAAAAGGTTATGCTCATAATCTTGAGTGCTATGTTTATTTGGTTGATGTTTTGTCTATTTCTGGTGATTTGAGAAGGATCAAGGATGTGTTTGGGGAGTTGAAGGATAGGGGGTTCTTGATGAATGTTTCGTCGGCTAATTCTTTGATTAGGGCATTTGGGAATCTTGGGATGGTTGAGGAGCTGTTGTGGGTGTGGCGGCGGATGAAGGAGAATGGTATCGAGCCGAGTTTGTACACGTATAACTTTTTGATGAATTGGTTGGTGAACTCGATGTTTATTGAGTCTGCTGAGCAGGTTTTCGAGGTTATGGAAGGTGGGAAAGTTGGGCCGGATGCTGTGACATATAATACAATTATTAAAGGGTATTGTAAGTCTGGGAAGACCCACAAAGCGATGTTGAAACTTAGGGTTATGGAGGCGAGAAATGTGGAGCCAGATAAGATTACATATCTAACGCTGATGCAGGCTTGCTATTCGGAGGGTGATTTTGATTCTTGCTTGGGACTCTATCATGAGATGGTGGAGAAGGATTTGGACATACCACCGCATGCTTATAGTTTAGTGATTGGAGGACTTTGTAAAGATGGCAAGTCTATGGAAGGATATGCCGTTTTTGAAAAGATGATTCTGATGGGTAATAAAGCTAACGTGGCAATATACACTGCATTGATTGATTCACACGCAAAACGTGGGAACATGGAAGAGGCAATCAGGCTTTTTGAGAGGATGGAAAGAGAAGGGTTTGAGGCAGATGAGGTTCTGTTTGGGGTTGTTGTAAATGGTTTATGCAAGAATGGGAGATTGGAGGAGGCCATGAAGTATTTTGAGTACTGTCGAGGTAATAATGTGGCTGTTAATGCCATGTTTTACTCGAGTCTGATTGATGGTCTTGGAAAGGCTGGGAAAGTAGATGAGGCTGAAAAACTGTTTGAACAGATGGTTGTTGAGGGATGCCCTCGGGATTCATACTGCTACAATGCACTTATTGATGCTTTGGCCAAGAATGGGCAGATTGACGAAGCTTTAGCTCTGTTCAAGAGAATGCAAGATGAAGGATGTGATGAAACTGTGTATACATACACAATACTACTTAGTGGACTGTTCAAAGAACATAGAAATGAAGAAGCACTGAAGTTATGGGATACAATGATCGATAAGGGTATCGCTCCCACTGCTGCTACTTTTAGAGTTCTTTCTACTGGACTTTGTCTTTCAGGCAAGATTGCAAGAGCCTGTAGGATTTTAGATGAGCTGGCGCCAATGGGTGTTATTCCAGAGACAGCTTTTGAAGATATGATACATGTTTTATGTAAAGCTAATCGTATTGAGCAGGCTTGCAAATTGGCCGATGGGATTGTTGATAGGGGCCGAGAAATACCGGGCAGAGTTCGAACTTTCTTGATAAATGCCTTGAGAAAGGCAGGCAACGCAGACTTGGCAATGAAGTTGATGCATAGCAAGATCGGCATCGGGTATGATAGAATGGGTAGCATTAAAAGGCGAGTGAAATTCCGGACGCTCATTGGCAATTGACTCTCTTTGCTGGACTTGGGGCCATACTAATCAGTGCCTTGATTCTTATTGTGTATATTGTCGCTAGCTGCAAACACATCTAATGGTATCCCATGGTCTGATGCTTAGATGTTAGAGTTCAACATGCGAAGAAGCTCTGCAGATTCGGTCATTTGGTTCGACCGGATGAGAGATAGAAGTGACCTACTAATGTTATCTATCCTTGTATATGAAGTTTCTTTCGTCAGTACTTGTGAGGGAGGGTTTTAGAGCAGAAAACTGTAATTATGCTGCGTTTAGTCGCTACGGCATTTATATGATCGTCTTGTGTGCAGAGGTTTTTTGTCTATGAAAAGTTAGCTTCCGACCCCTTCTCTCGGCAACATGCCTTTGTCTTGATCGTGATTTAAAGTGATGAAGCCCATCAAGGTGCTAAATGCTTCCGATAACTTTTAAGGGATAAATATCTTTGCAAGTATGTACTCTGCTGTTCAGGGATTGCCTTTTGCGTTCTTACATCTTCCCGGGCCAGTTTTTGTTTCTGCTGTTGTCAATTAGTACTAATTATGTCTTAGTAATGCATAGCAAATATTTTCAGGTCCTCATTCATTGTTCAGTTGCCAGTACTTTAGTGAAAGGGACTGTAGGTAAGTTAGTTGTAAGCAAGGAGCTAGCGAGTACCACAAAATCTTTCATGAGAAAGCTTAAGACTGTATTACACAATCCCTTCTCTATTTTATCCTAGTGATGACCGAGAATCGAGTTCTGGACGTCGTTTGAACCAAAAATAGTCTTTAAATTGGTATAGATTGCAAATGGGCAAGGCCTATATAGCGTAGAAGTCATTTTATTACGAACTTCATCACACAATGGATATATCTACGACGTAGCAATCAACACAAGAAAACCAAAATCTTAGAGAACTTCAATCCACAATGTCACAAGTCATATTTACGATGCTCCCTCTAGTGTATCCCTCCGCGACCGTTTAATATAATAACAACTAACAAGAGATGACACGGTATTAATAGCTATGCCTTTTGTGTGAAAAAGAACCCTAACCGTATACGGACACCTTGACAAGAGGGGCTACCTCCCCGTACGCTGTAAAATACCACTCCGCTTGCTCCACTCAGTGTGCTCTGCCCCACTCGTTCCGCTACAGACAACTGTTGCTCTTACCTTTAGCCATAAAAGGACATATAAAATATGTTTAGTGCATATAAGGTGCCAAAAATCTGGACTGGAGTTATGGCTGGTTTGCAATTTTCAGGTGGATGTCTTCCCAAAATCTAGCAGGTGTTTCATTCTGAGAGAGAAATCTCTAGAAACCTTTCTATAATCTGGTTTAGAGTCTACACACTTGGGCCAGGTAGTTTTGGCTGAGGAGTGCCTAAGCATGATTCCAACAATAAAAATTCTTCCTAGCTAGTGCTTACATTAGCTAATGACCAATGAGCAATAGCAAAGGGTTGGAATCCTTCTATGGGAATATTAAGCATGTGGTTGGTATTAAGGAGTTCAAGTTAGGTTTGGTGTAATGTTTGTTGTGCTGAGGAGTTCTGTAGGATTTTCCTAGTTTCTTTTGTTTATGTGGAACTGCCACGTTAAACTAATTAACGTTGAGGAATATGGATTATGTGGCTGATGGCAGTACTGGTTCTTTGTGAGGACAGAGTGGTGGATAAAGTGGTTTAGAAATGGACTGGTCCATAGCTGTTTTCTTAAAGCTTTCTGCAGGTTCTTGAAGGGACCTCACCTTCCCTTGGAAGGCCAGTTGGAAGACACCTTTACTTGGGTGGTGGCTATGAATGTGGCTTTAAAGGGAGATAAAACGAGGAAACGCAAGGAATATTGTAAGAGCATGACTTGGTGCATTTAGTGTGTAGCCTTCTGGTCTTTGCTTAGATGATGCCAAGGTCGAGGGTGGACTCATTGCAGAGTTGGTCACCTTATAAGAGAAAGAGAAGGTAGTTGATTCTCTGAACAAATTTATGCATTCTTTTGCGGAAAAAAGTAGAGACTGAGGGATACTCGTCACAAGGATAAAAGGGAAAAAGAAGAGAGCACTTGAGGGAGGGGCTCTTGTTCATCAAGATTCACTTGGTAAGACCCTTTGTTTAATAGGAAGCATCGTATTGGCCCTTGAGGAGGCATTTCTCCTGTTCCTCGATAGATTCGTGAGATGTATAGTCAGGTCAGTATGCACTCTTCGGGTACAAGGGTTGCACCCTGTTTTGACTCCTGGACAGTTGAACTTTCTACATTAAACCAAGAAAAGAAAAAAGAAAACCAAGAGGCGTTCAGATACTTCTGGATGACTCAAACTTGAAGCAAAATCCTTTTGCTTTCCCTTCCTTGTTTCCAAGAAGGGGGTTGTGGGGCAGTGTGAGTGTGTGGGTGGGGTGGGGGACTGGGAAGAAAGGAATGAGTACCTACAACTGAGATGAAATTAATTTTTTTTGATTGGTACTTTATATGTGCATAAATGGTATGAAATAACACGTTCCTCGCGATTCGAATATTGGAAGATTAGAGCATTTTCAATGCATTGGCTATGTGAAGCACCACATTCACTTGTTTATCTTTCTCTCTCTGCCCCCTGCTATTACAATGTAGTTATTCCTCCTATATGCTTTGTTTATGCTAATCAGCAAGTGTGATCTTCCAGTTAGGTTGTCCAAGTTTTGTTTATTGGCCCTTTATTTCTGCAATGGAAGGTCTGATGTCTCGGGGTAAGATTCAGCTGCGTCGAATCATCAACATGCAATGGCTATTTTACTGTTCAAGTCAAAAGAGAGAGCATGGAGGTTGTTTCTCTAGCAAATTGTGGAAGTTATTATTTGATCTCAACATTGTAAATATGCGTCTGTTTGATGCCAAAATAATTTAGGTGCTTAGGCATTGGTGCTCTGCAAATCATTGTTCAACTACTTTGAGATCCGGCACTTGTTATTCTGCTATGACACCACTAGTGATCATTTATTTCTGTGTTATCTCCATCTGTATCTACAACGTGAATCAAAACAATACATAATAAAAAAACTGAGTACAGAATGTGCTGCTGCTCAGCTGTACAATTAAGGGCTATTAGTTGTTCCACTTACATGAGCATATACCACATTGAATCTCAGTATTGTGCTCTTCTGTTGAATAGAGCATGGATGAGCCATCTTTTCTTGTAGTACCTGTCCGTATCTGTTGGTAGCTTTGACTTGTAGTTGTGATTTACGGTTTCCCTATACTCTTTTTGCTTTGCCGTAGACTTAACATGATCAAGTTGAACGTCTGCTGAAACAAATCGTTTGGTTCTTGACAAGTTGATAGTAAAAGCTGACTGGTAGAATACATTAGGTGCGCTGCTTGTGGTTTTGAATTAACTCCGTTTCAGTTTATTCTGGATGCTTATATTAATGATTCTTCTCAAATGATCTGTATTTTTTGGGCATTGATATAGCAAATTATAAACTATCTCAGTACCTTTCTAGAAATTTAGTCTAGCAGAGATTTCCCGTTCATAGGCATTTTCTTAAGTATGATTTTGCTTTTCAAGCTGAGCTAGAACTCTTAAGGCATTTGTAAACCTTTCGAAATGACGTAACCCTTCATGTTTCTTCTTGTAACTCTTCCTTTTAGCAGTGGTGCTTAATTACCCAGAGAGTCTTCTTTACTTGAAGGGACTGGCCAACGGTAGAACTGGGTCAATATGGATTCAACATCATTCAAGCACCGCGATTGTGAGTAGTGTTGCTGATAATAGTCCCCTTAAGCTTTTCTTTCTCTCTTGCAATCTTCCGCAGATGAATTGATCTATCATTGGGTGAATGGTACTAGCACCCTATGTTAAGTTATTATTATTATTTTATTTGGTTTTAAGTGGTCAGTTGTGATGACAACTGCAATCTGTTTTCAGTAGCCCTTTTATGCTCTGTCTATGATTAGACAGACACCAAAAGATCTCTTTCATTCATTTGACTTCACATCTTTTACCATAATCTGTAAATAATTGTGTCTGGATATATAAATTACTTAGATGTCTGCAAGCCATGCCTTCTCCTCCACCCTAAAGCAATCGTCTAATCTTTTGGCATTTTGCTCCTTCAAAATGTTATTCATGTTTTGGAATGTGAAAACTCGGGTCCTTCTTTTTTGTCTTCAAAGATTTATAGCGACTGCTAAGATGGTCCCTATGGCACTTATGGTCGTTTTCTTTCAGGGTTTAAGAAAGTGGCAAAGGAAATGGAAAAGGAGGAGAATAAGTGGTGGGCAAGCTATAATAAAAGACTTCTACCAGATGCTTCTGATATTTCAAATTTAGCATTACAAGTTTACAACATTGCCCAGTGATGTGGACTTCTGCTCGCTTCCTGATCTCTGAATGGACCTGCTAAAGTAGCATGAATAACTGGAAGGGACAATTACATTAATGGTGTTCAACCAACTCTGAGGTAAGCTGTTCTTATGATCTGTAAGTGGGGTTGCTTAATGAAGGATAGTGGTAACACTTCCTTGAGTAATCTAGTGCAAAGATAAGAGCTCCTAGGAAGCGGGCTTCAGGCTAAGATGGGGCAGCCAAGGCTGGGTATTTTAACCAAAACTGTAAACACATGTTTGGTTTTTTTTCCATCTACTGATAGCGTATGACGCAGAATGCACTCTCCTTTAAAATAGCTTTTAGTCGTTTTAGATAAGTTATCTATAGCGGCTGCATCTACTCTGTTTTTCATCAACTGTGCAAAATTATCGAACCTCTAATTCAGGGTAGTCCTAATGCCAATGCTCATATGGTTTTTGCCAAAGCAGTGTACAACTGCCGAAGCAGGTAACTCCAACTATCCAAAGCATGCACTGCTTTGGCAAAAGTAGTTCCTGCTTTGCCAATAGGGCTTGCCCTAATTTATTGAGGGGTATCCCAACAGCACGAGGTTCCCACTGTTGCGAGTTTGAGGACAGTTGATGCGTGCTTTGGCAAAAATAATTCCTGCTTTGCCAATAGGGCTTGCCCTAATTTATTGAGGGGCATCCCAACGGCACAAGATTCCCACCATTGCTGGTTTGAGGACAGTTGATGTACGCGGCCTTCACCGCAGTATTACTGAGAGACGGTTTCCGTGTTTGGAAACCCGTGACCTCCAGTCCCCCTGGAACAACCTTTTGACTGAAGCCGCTCCCATACTAAGACTAATCGAAGTGTTTTTTGTCGAACAGCCCTTGCTTCCACTCCTGGCCCTGGATGAGAAGCAGAAGGAGACCTTGACAGTGTTGCTTTACAAACGCTAAAATGCTTTCTTCTGTTATTAGCTAATTTTTTATTATTTGCTGAAAAAGGATTTCAGACTTTTGTTTCTGTTGACTGATGTCTTGATTATTCTGTTTTCGCAAAGGATAATATTTCGTAGAGATATTGTACATGTGCATTCCACCATCTCACATTGAAAGTTTCTTTTGATATGTGAAAAGTTTTCACGATCAACTCTTACTATTTGAGACATACAATATACAATGGCAGAGTTGAATATCACACTCCATAAGTGGTGGAATATATCTTCGTATTGGATAATTTATATATGGGGTCAGAATAACAAGTCCAATCTGTAAAAGAAAACTTTGATTTAGTGACGACTGTAAGTTGATGTTTTCGGCAATATCTAACATAGTGCATATGTCGACATATGGTCTCTATGTATGGTTCTTAGGACAGGGACTCGTGTGGATGAATGGAGAGTCCTGTAAAGTACATTGTCAAACACTAATAGAAGCATATAGGTATAGGCATAAAGTATTTAACACTCACCGAGAGATCAGTGTGTTGTTTATCACTAAATATCTATGGGATCTGCTTTCACTGAGCAGAAATTGAAAATGAAAGAGATTTTGATAACTTGTGGTGAGGAATATGGGGGAATACTTAAAAGAGCTAAAGATGCTTGGCCATATCCGGAATGGGGGGCTCGGTTTTCTGGATTTGTTGGGACCAATGGAATCCAAAAAAGTGCCCACAAGATCTAGCAACTGATTAGTTGGTGATTCAGTAGTTTTATCAAAATATCTGATGCTCAACTGCTATATTGGCCAGAACTGAATCAACAGACGTCGACTTTCCAGAAAGCGCTTTTCTTAATCAAGCTGTAAATTTCGTTAGCTGCTGTCAAAATACTTGCTGCTTGTTAGAGCACTTAGGTATATATATTGACCTGTTGGTCTCTTGGTGATATTAGTATCCTAGACATTTACAACTGCAATAGAGAAAGAGCTTCAGATTTGAACTATAATGAGAAGTGTTGAGAAGCCAAAATTTCCAATAAGAAGGCGACGGAGTGGTGCAGTCAGCGTCTAAAGGTGGTTCAAATTCGTGGATTCACCTGATGTGCCTCACAAAATGTCCACGAATGTGCAGGTTTTAGAATTCAGAACTCAAACCAAGGATGTAGGCAAATGGGTTTCGAACTCCTTTCTGTATTTCCCATTTGCTGTACAAATTAATGAAGTACGCAGGATTTTGTCTAATTTTCTCTTTAACTTCTGAAGTGTTATCTACATTCTGTCTTCCCCTAAAAGCGCGAAGTATTTAAAGTAGACAATTACTGAAAATTAAGCTGTAGCATAGAATTCATCTAGATGCGGTGTTGTGACCACTGCAATCTGCAGCACATGCATCCTCTTAAAGTTTGGGGATGAGCGGCTTCGCCGTTGCCAAATAGTAACCCTGGCTGGTCCAGATGTGCCAAGGACATGCAGGTAGCTTGTCTTCAGTGCTGTATCCAGAGGGCAAGGACCAGCTGCAGTGTAATAGACCTTATTTGTTTGCGATTTAAACTTCTATTCGATTTTCACAAAGCAAAATTAGCATCATAAATATGATGAGTTTCATCGTTCCACAAATTATATGGTTTCTAAGACAAGACAGAATCGGAGAGCTTAGCGTTACTCCCAAGGCATGCTACTTCTAGCAGCAAAATTATTAAATGATGGGCATCTCTGTCTTCGTTCTTTGCTTTTCATTCTGCTGATTTTCGGTAAATATCAGCAGAATGAAAAGCAAAGAACGAAGACAGAGATGCCCATCATTTAATGTAAGGCTGGCCGAGTGCTGCCGCTGCTTACATTCTGCTGATTTTGGGGGCTTATTCTTAGAGAAAGAGAATGGGACCACTTGCTTAGGTTTGATGTGGCTTGCATACAAATAGAAATAGTTTATTAACTAGTCACATTTCTTCACATTTCTTATAGTTGCTTGTCTTCTCATACTTCTCTGGTCTATAAAGATTAAAGACCATGATTCAGATATATCAATAGATGAGATACTGAAATCTGACCTACTTTGTACAAGTAAATTATTAAAGAAGTCCCCTATGTTCGAGCTACTGATATCTAGCAAATTACTTAGCAACACGTAGAAGTGTCTTCAAGTTTTTGTGGTTAAAGGTTTTACCAAAAGTTGCAGTAATCATAGCATAAGAAATAGGCTATGTATGAAGCTTAACGCGTAATTTTGTTTTCTCTCTCGATCACCAAACAGTCCTGACGGAATAGCGCTTCTTCCATTGCAGAAGTATATGTTTCCATCTGATTTTGATCAAGGTTGCTGTTGGTTCAAGGTATGTCATCTTCTCATCGTCATCTTCACACTGACTTTCTTTGATTACAATTGATTTCAGATTCTTCTTTCACAAACAAAAGAGTTGATATTTGCGATTATCAAACACAAGAAGCCAGGAGACCCTGATGTCTAAAGTTATACAAAATGTCGTGGAAACTCCATAAAATACATTCTAAGCAAGATTTTACATATGCATTAGCTTCTTTTCTGGAAATTAGATCGACACTGGAAAGCTATCATTCGGTGAAATTTACTGCATGCTACTACCATTTTGCTCCTAACTTGGTTATGAATGTTGTCTTATTCCCTTGTAATTTCTCAGACAAGGAGACTTTTAAAATCCTGAACTAAGCCTACTGAGATATCTTTTCGAATTGCTGTATAAAAAGGAAAAGAAAAATATGTCAGAAATTACATCGGACCCGGAGTAACGGATTCATTGTCACATCAATATTCTGTTAACATCATTGGATGCAGCAATCTCAACAAGTTCTTCCTTCTAGTTCTAGAGACACTTTAGTTGAAATTACTGATACTTTTACAGTTTTACCACAACCTTTAAATGTTCTATTAACACTTGTGAGAAGAAATGTCATTCAAGACCAACAGCTCCACCAAGTGAAGTTGACACAGCCTTTGGATCTTCTAAGAGTTATTAGTGTAGCTTCACTTGTTAAGCTGTTGTAGAACTTAGAAAGTCACTTCTCATAACAAAAGTTGCTCTTGTAAATCACTTGATCATGGTACTCTTGACTCTGGACCACCTTTATAGCTTAAATGCAATACACTGGGCAAATTGTACGACCTGAGTTTCAGAAAGTAAAAAAGTACAGTCACCGGAGGTAAATCGCAGGTACAGCTGTATCACCCTTGCAAAAGCAAGGAAGGAAAGTTTTGTCCCGGATTAGGTAATTCATGACAAGTAGTAAGATAGACCAAAAAGAGATCCAAATCTGGGACAGGCTGTCCTCCTCTAGGAATCCTAAAACCGTGTTGGTTATGTAGCCTATGTTGAGAGCTTGGACAGTGGACTCTAAAAGTAATCAATATCAATGGAACTCATGAGCTTGAGCCTCAAACAGGGTCGCACTTCTGGCATCAAGTCTCGGTATGTTGGAATACCATACCACAAAAGTAAAAACTGTCCATTACAAAGAGAGAACATATTGAAGGGTCTCGATTGCCATCTGTTCAAACTAGACGCACGTGTATGTCAGGATTCTTTTCCCATTTCTACAGTCCAAAATGTCACTTCATGGCGACTTACAACAACCGGATTCATAACAAGTTTGAGTGATAAGTAATGAGCGATTCCAAGTTCAGTGAAATTGAATTTGGGAATGGAAGGGAAGCTAAGCAGTGCCAAGTTGTCAAAAATTTATTACTTTTGGTCCCCCTGCATGCGTGCCCCATCTTCTGCCTACACCATTACAAAGGAATCTCTCTCTCTCACTCTCTCTCTCTCTCCAACAATTGATAACAGAAGTCTTGTGGTGTATAAATTTTCGAACCAATTCACTCTGTGGAATACAAGGAGGCATTGGTTGATCAGCTTTATTGATGAAGCAGCAAATGTTCCTTCAGGATTTACACCCAAACAAGATAAGTATAGTACTTCACCTTGTGGGCTCCCCTGCTTCTTCTCTAGCAACTAACAGCATCATAGACACAGACAGCCGGTGATAACCACCCTTCAAACTCGATGGAAGCAGCTCTGAAGAGCACTGCTGGAGATGACAATCATGGTCTCGACAAAGACATTATTAGTTGGTTCGAGGAGGCAGCCGAAAACGCGGGCAGCGTTCAGAATGAGACGCTCAGGCGGATTCTTGAACAGAATTATGGTGTGGAGTATCTGAAGCATTGGTTGGGAGAAGATATGATGAATAATATTGCAAGTATAGAGGGAAATGCATTGGAATCACTTTACACCTCTTTGGTGCCTCTTGTCTCCCATGCAGATTTGGAGCCTTTTATCCAGAGAATTGCCGATGGGGACACTTCTCCTCTACTCACTCAACACCCTATCACTACCCTCTCCTTAAGGTATAATTTTTTAGCAGTTGGTTTCTTCTATGCACAGAAAACAAATCCAAAATTGTATAGAAGCCTCAAGAATTGCTGTTTTGTTTATGGTGACTTTGTAGTTCTGGAACTACTGACGGACGGCAAAAATATGTGCCCTTCACTTGCCATAGTGCCAAGACTACTCTTCAGGTCTTTACACTGGCAGCAGCTTATAGATCAAGGTTTAAATCTTTTCTCTCTGCATCAAATTTTTAGGGTTGTTCAGCTGCAATCTAGAAGTCAGGGGTTCGGAATGTAAAAGAATCTGTCCGTAATAGGAGGGGCTGGACCACCCTTCTACTTTTCATTGAACTTCCCATATCCACTTTAATAAACAACTCAATCTACATATTCTATCTTCTTTAGATATTCTTAAACTTTTTGTTTTGTAGAATGTTGCTGGTTTTCTTATCAGGCTCTTCTTTTCTTTGGGTGGTGGTCCTAGGGTTTATCCAATTCGGGAAGGAGGAAGGGTCCTTGAATTTATATACAGCAGTAAACGGTTCAAAACAAAGGGGGGCTTGACAGCAGGGACAGCCACAACCCACTATTTTGCGAGCGAGGAGTTTACTATTAGACAAGAACAAACAAAATCATTCACTTGCAGCCCAAAAGAAGTAATTTCATGTGGAGATTACAGAGAATCCACTTACTGTCACCTCCTTCTTGGCCTCTTCTTCTCTGACCAGGTCGAATTCATAACCTCCACCTTCGCGTTCAGCATAGTCCAAGCATTTAGATCATTCGAAGATCTTTGGGGAGAGTTATGCACAGATATTAGAGATGGCACCCTCAGCACTTCAAGAATCACCTCAACAAAAGTTCGTGAAGCTGTGTATGATATACTCTCTCCCAAACCATCTTTGGCTTCAAGGATTAGAGCCAGTTGTGAGGAGTTAAAAGAAGCAGATTGGTTTGGCCTAATTCCTAAGCTATGGCCAAATGCCAAGTACGTTTACTCTATAATGACAGGATCAATGCTACTATACATGAAAAAACTAAGGCATTATGCTGGTAGGGATTTGCCATTGGTGAGTGCTGATTATGGATCCACAGAAAGTTGGATTGGGGTTAATGTGGATCCTTCTTGTCCACCAGAGGATGTTACTTTTGCAGTTATACCCACCTTTTCTTATTTTGAGTTCATACCACTTTATAGACAGAAGAACCAAGAGTACTCTACTTCAGCTTGTACTATTGACGACTTCATAGAAGAGGATCCTGTGCCTCTCTCCAAAGTAAGGATTGGACAACAGTATGAGGTTGTCCTAACCACTTTCACAGGTATGTTCACCAAAAATTCGAGTTACATTTTCATTTCAATGTAATCTGCATTTCTTGTCCTTCTTGTTTTCTATAAAGAGCCAGTTTAGTCATAATTTTTAGCCATCTAATTATATGTCTTCATTGTATCGGTCACAATACTTTTCCTAACAGAGATATTCACGTTATAGACAATACATTAGAGATCAATCCTGACAGAGATATTCACGTTATAGACCATACACTGGAGATCAAAAGTTTGTACAACTGCGACGGTTGCTATTTTACCCTTAAAAAATCAAATATGTACCATGATACGTACATGGCATATTCGATCATGCCAAGGCTAATAGATCTTGGATTCAATGTAACTTTCCTCGATAATTTAAGGGAAACAAAGTTAGAACCTCTTGATTTTAGGCACATTCCTTAAACAAAAATGGTCGTGGACACAAATGTCTCTATCTCTTTATCTCCTTATCACATTACTGCAAAGACTCTGGATCCTAACACATGTATTGGGACAGAGCTAGCACGTTAGAAAGGGGCCATCCCTCTAGGAGAGTCCTTATCTTGGATGTACGCAATTTTGTGTTGCTTTCAGTTGAGCTTTTTTTTCCTGGTATTTAATTATTTTCCTTGTCTCAATGTAACGAAAAGAGTGATATGGAAATGAACCATGGTTTTTTTTTTTTAATTGCATGTTCTTTGGGGGAAATAATATCCTGTGTTAATTATACACGCACTAGGAAGAAATTGATGTCTCTTTCTAATGCACGAAAAGAGTGGAACTGAAGACATTTTTCTCTTCTGCTAGTAGTGGAACAAAATTTTGTTAGTACTTTTTAGCTCACCTCTGTCTCCTCCCTGTTTCATATCTTTCAGGGCTTTATAGGTACAGGTTGGGAGATGTGGTGGAAGTGGCTTGTTTTCACAAAGGGACACCCAAATTGAACTTCATATGCAGGAGAAAGCTAATTTTAACCGTAAACATAGACAAGAATACTGAAAAGGACCTTCAGCTGGTGGTCGAGAAGGGTTCCCAGATACTGAGTAAGAACGCGAGAGCTGAATTAGTTGATTTCACGAGCCATGCAGACGTGGAAAAGCAACCAGGTCACTACGTAATTTACTGGGAGATCAGAGGAGAAGTCGAAGAAAGGGTTTTTGCTGCGTGTTGCCGGGAAATGGATGCATCTTTCATGGATCACGGGTACGTTGTATCGCGGAAAACCAATTGTATAGGACCTTTAGAGCTTTGCATTGTGGAGAGGGGTACTTTTAAGCAGATAATGGATCATTTCATAGGGAATGGGGCAGGGTTCAGCCAGTTCAAGACCCCTAGGTGCACTAGCAATGAATTCCTACTGGAAATTCTCAACGTTTCCACCATTAAAAAGTTCCATAGCACAGCATATGGAGGCGCATAAACGGAGATCACAAAGATTGTGTTCGTGGGTTGAATCCTTGTTAACATGTTAAAGAACTTATGATGATGTTGATTCATATGATGCAAGTACCGGAAAATAAAAATTTTGTAGCTTCATTTTGATTGTACTGCTTCAAATGAATGTTGAGGATGGATTTAGCTACTTCGAAGGACCGACGTACATGCACAAAAGTGACCTGTTCTTCTATATATTCAGCGAAAACGTTTGGAAATGCTTAAAACAAGTGGAGATTATGTACCAATGAAACAAGAGTGAAGGGGCGGGAGAAGTAAATAGTTGTAAGTACAGTCAAATTTCTTAGATAATGTATTTTTCAAAGGGGCAGCTGTAGTAATGGTTTTCTTTCATGGCCAATGACTTGAACCTCGAGACATCAATTTTACCGTGTGACCCATGTCACTTTGTTCTCCAGCACAATTCCTTGTAATCTGTACAGATTCCCTCCCTTTTGTCATGGTAGATGGAAATGAGTTGAGAAGGACATCTTGTCAAGGCCATAAATGATTTGTCTATTGAGTCTAGATCGACGCGTTCTAATACCTCGTAAAAGTATGAAATCAAAATCAATTGAAAATGATAGAAAAGCTACACAAAGATTAAATGTAAGCAACGTTGTATATTCAATGTGATATTACGTCTCGACAAAATTAGGAAGTCTGACCAAAGCTTTTGTCACGTCAAGTTGCATCCAGTTTGTCTCGTACAATTATCTTTGCCTTTTTATCAAGGTAAAGCATATGAAGTTCATAAGGTGTGAAAATACATGTGCCTTAGAATGTTGTACGTGGTAGCTCCCGTGTTAATGTTGGAACATTTTCTAACAGTGTTTCAAGAGATGGCATGCCCATTAGTCAGTTCCATGACCTTACTGCACAGCCACATTGAACAGTTAAAATAACATCGGTAATGCATATGGTGAATGTGGGCGTTGCACCGCTTCGCATCATTTCTTCATGCTGTGGCAGATTTTGAACAGCCATTGTGGTGGCACTTCAATGCATATAGGTTCTGCATTTTGCGTCAATAGGGGTTAATTGCAGAATACGTACAACATGTCATAGACTCTCTCTCTCTCTAACAATCCCCTTGCAGAAATTTAATTTTCTGTTGCAAAACTCATTAGTTGTTCTTTGGTTTGGATGATTTAGTTTTGCAAAAACTCAATTAATATAGGACAAAAGTTGGGCTTTATTATATCTTGGGAGGCGATTCGCTAAGTTCATAGACTAGTGGTGGCGAATTACGTCTTAAGAAAAGTGACGTTGTAACGCGTCTTAAGATTCATTTTGTTTTGCTACTCTCAATTTTTCGACGCTGTCCAACACCAATAATTGAACTTTTGTCAGCGTCACTCTACTTAATGGCCATTGATCATATAATTGTAGGGCCTATGACAGAGACACAGTCTGCCGCAAACTCACAAAGCTTGTTAGAATTCATGTTCCTGGCGCTTGATTCTGCCTCGATCTCAGACTAAATTTCTTTTACTAAGGTAATAAGTATAAAAGTTACGCGCATCTGACTACTCATTTCAGGTGTCGAGTCCTTAGATGAGGGTAGTCCTCCGGCCCTAGAGGTCATTGATTCTCTCCGTGTTTGCACTCAGCATGCACCCTCCAACTATTTTGTTATCTTTTCAGAATTTTTTGGGGTACGAGAATTCGACTAAAATGAACTAAAGAACAGTTTACGAGCTCCTTAAAATAACTCCTAGGGAACTCAGAAAACAAACTATGAAGACCACAGAAGAACGAACAGAAAAGAACCGAACCTAACCTAACCTAACGACAAAAAGAGAAACAAACAAGCTGACTACAAAACTTAGATGCCACCCTTCCTATGGCCATGTTATCTCAAAGTAGGGTTGGATAAATACTGATAGGTCTGTGGAGCTTGAAGGAACGTACGTAATGCATGCTTCACTGAAGCATCGTTGTCCCAAAATGGTTTAGTTTGGGCCGACTTGTGTACATTGAATGTTAGTTCAAACTTTAAAGTCTATGCTTGAGAAGGTAGGACAGGTTTACTATGTTCAGCGGTTTTAATCACAAAGATAAAGTCAGGTAGAGGGGAGTAACTGTTGTACGATCTCGGGTATTTATTAGGATCGCTAGATAAGAAAAATATCATGCAATAGAAATAGGCCCGCGTAAGGAAGGTAATGGTTATGGTCGTAATCATTGCTTCCTAACCGTCTAATATTCTGTACAGGCACAAATTTTGTGTGATTTAAGAGAGATAATTAATCGTTGTATTTTGAGATTGACCTGACACATTTTAATGTGTCACTAATGTACATGAAAATTTGTGGAGTTGTTTAGTTCAGTTGAATTCTGGAGCAGAATTATCAAATCTCCAATTTCAATTTTAAGGCCTAACTTCATGGCTACATCGTCCGTTGACCTAACACACTTTAAAGTGTCACCAATCGTTGTAGAGGTGAATGTGTTGTTTGAAGTCCTTACTTTTCACTGAATCTAACTTCATGGCTACATCGTATGAGCCTTTAGGACAAGACATACGACTCATGTTCTTAAGAAAATTGCAAGGGAAACAAACTGAGGTGAAATACATGCGCTACGGGTATAAAAAGGGCTTAATCTACTTGGTCTCAATTTTGTTTTCGCAATAATAATAATAATAAAAAAAAAATTTGTTTTAAATGACCTTGGTAAATAATATTTAATTACTGAACTAAAATCGTTTTACTAATGATTAGCCTTCAAGAGAACACGATGAGGAAATCAAACATATGGTAATGTCTGATATTAAACTAAGTAATAATCGAGCAAATATTACCCCGAAATTTGCTTAGCTATCAATGCTGCTATATTCAATTTGATGGCCATGCTGTTATATTAATTTGATTTGATGGGTTCATTGACCCTGAATTTATGTACTCGTCCATGAACTGGTGACACCAAAATGTACACGGAGCACGGTAGACGTGACCACACCAAGAAATGAGAATTTATTCCACGTCCTACCATCCAGACGGAATCAGCTCTTTTGCTGGACACCACTGCTCCAATGTGACAAATACACAAAGAAGGACCAATTGACATCAAACAATTGTAATCCATAGATTACATGTTGTATGAAAAAAAGTCGGAATATGCATCACGAAAGTGAAGCTAAAAGTGGGGTTGTGTTTTATTTAAACTAGCTAATGTACCCGTGCATAGAGATGTAATTTAGTCAAGTTGAGATGTAATTTTTTTTTCTCGTCAATCATATATTATAACATAGTCGATAATGTTTTAAATTAAAAAAAGAACTAATAGAATGACTTTCGTTGATTTAATGCATTCATACACGATAAATCATAATAATCGAGATTACTCATGAATATAGATTTCATGAATCAAATAAGCCATTACTTAATATGGTTAGAATCGTAGTAACACAACTGTGTAAAATACTAAAAATATATCTCATTTTGGTGCATCACTATACTAGTAGATTATATCAATGTATCTAAAATTACTATCAAATTGAAAATGTATTTAGTTTTTACTAACATGTTAATTTTCTAGTTCTTTATATCCTCCTTTAATTATTACGTATCAGAATCTAGTAAATATCATTTGCATAGTCATATTAAGATTGCCTAATACGTTTTGGGTGAGGCTGTTAACATCCAAACGGAGAAAACAAAACTAACATGTACTGTTAGAAATAATATTTTACTATATAATTTGAGTAAAATAAATGTCAAATGGAGAAAAAAAATTGCTCATGCCTAGCTTATCGTACTTACACATGTACAAAAGAATAACTAATACTTCGTGTCTTATAAAATTTTTATTGGCTTTGAATTAAGATTTGTGAAATTTGTTGGGCACATTTGCATATAGTTTTGTAATCGTTCACAATTTTTTTATATATACTCAAAATTATTAATAACATTAATGTTAAAACGTACAGAATAAAGCATTCGAAAAGTAAATAATGCAATAAATAATCAATAATTGTGCATCAAAGTATAATTTTACTCTATTTTAAAGTAATGTTAGCACTAATTTTTAGTTGTGAACAAAATAAGTGAGCTTCAAAAGTTAAACATTCAAGTTATCGAACACATCTATATATTTTCTTCATTTATTTACTTACTAACCGTTGAATGAACTTTTTACCAATATTCCATCTAAGAAAATGTAGGCATCTTCTTCTTTTCCACTTTACGGCTCGCATCGTGGATCAACATTCTTATTTTATAGATATTTTAGATATATTTGATGACTATTATTAAATTGAATACAAATTACAGTCATTTGCATTGAAACTCGTAAAATAAGGTAAAAAAAGGTGCAAATCATTTACTTAGCAAATCATTATGTAGACTTAATTAACCTACTAATAGCCTGCCGTGAAACTTTGGAATAGAAATGAAAGCACGTGGAGCTATTTCGCTTACTTTCAAATAAACATCCAGCTTTTAAATTGTAATACTCCGTATTAACTATAAAACGTTATCTTTTGGCAATATCTGTCTTTAATTATTTTCTTCAAGGTTAAGTTATATGATTTTTCGACCATCTGTTTTGATGTATTTTTAAAGATTTTTTAAAACAATTAATTTAAACATATACGTACATTGTAGTGTTAATGATTATTTTAATTCATCATACAAACTGTCAGAGTGTTCTACAAAAGTTTTGCACATGATTGCGGTTAAACAATTATAAAGGGATGACTATTCTTACTCCATATAACATTGTGCAATATTGAGGTTAAAATTTCACATATGATTTTCATAATTTCCTATGGTAATATTTTGAATTGTTGTTTTACAGTACTTTTGAGATGTTAATAGTAAAATTTAAGGCTTAATATTTACATTTTACTGTTATTTGTTAACTAAATTTATCACAAAAGTGTCATAGTGTTTTATACAAACTTTGCAAAGGATTGAGATAAATAATTACATAATTATGATTATGCTTATTGTCGAATAGACCGTGGAATAGATATAATGACTAAAAATCCAAAAAAAATGATTCGAAGCACTTCTTTTTACACTATTTCGGAAACCCAAGGACTCAATCGTATGGATATGTAAAATACAGGATTTCCAGATGATGGGGTCGGTCCATGGATTTGCCTTTTTTATATTATATAGTATACTTAAGTGATTACAGTTTTGGACATATGAGCTATAATATTTATTTCTTGATCTAATTTTTATCCCACATACTATTAGAAATATTTGTTTTTAAAATTTATTTAAGCTTTAGTACTTGAGTTAAATCCTAATAACTTAATCAGTTGATGAGGTGAACCTTTAGAACTTGAGGTTATTTAGTTAAAAATTAATTTGCAAACTTGTTATTTTAATATCTTAAAATACTTCTGAAAATTTAGTCATATTACGCTTGATTCTTTTTTTTTCCTCGTCTATTAGAGAATGTGACTGAGGTTATATAATTAAAACTAATTTCTTAACTATCCTCTTAAGTTGATATTTTAACAATTCTTTTAAGTTTTGTATGTTCCGTGAAGAGAAAGATGATTAATGGTTTTCATATTCACATTTGCCAGATTTTATTTTGTTATATTTTTTACTTTTGAGGTATTATTAGTCAAAATTAAGGCTAATAAGAATGTATATTGTTTCAATACTTATTTGCTAAGTTGATATATGATGTATTGCTCGTCAAAAAGAATAGTCTTGTAATTTTTTTTTTTTACAATTGAATGGAGTTAAAATAATTATGAATTATTGAGTATGCTGTACATTTTATCTGATAAACAGGAATGGAACTTTGTAGATTTACAAAAAATTTATCTTAAACTTACTTTGTTTTTGCTCTGTAGATTTATTGTTCTTATATTGTTGAAAATTTTAGGTAGTAATAGTGATTGTTAAGTCCTAATGAGTTAGTTTACTGATTAAGCATAGTATAAAAAATCTCTTACTTGTGAGATACAATATTTATTTTAATATATAATTTTGTCTCTCATACCATCATGTTTCTTTCTCGTTTGAGGTTCGTTAAGGTGCTAGTAATCTAACTAACAGTTACAATGTAAGTTAGTTTATCACTGAGTAAAAGTGTTTATGACTTGTACTCATAATTTATGTTTTTTTTTTTTGCATTTATAGGAGTACATGATTTATAATTTACAATTTGAGGTTATTCATCTAAAAATAATTTGTGAAAGGACACTGTTGTTTTGATATTTTAAGTACTTTTAGAGTTTTAAGTCATTTTCGGTGTAATGTTTTTTATGTGCATTTTTTGAGTATTTTTTGGTTTCCATTTTGGAGTTTTAAGGTTCACTAATTATTACTATATTTTTTGCAAATAAACTGCTACTTTGATACTTTTAAGTATTTTTACGAATTAAGCCATACTTGGTTTGTATATTGCTTATGTTAAAAGAGAAGAAATGTTTTACATTGTGCAACATTGATCTTTAATGTTAATACACAAGTTTTTGTAAATTACATTTGTGAGACTTTATTTTGCTATTCGAAAGTGATTTTGAGGTATTAATAGTCAAATTTAAGTTCTAGTACATGTGTTTATAGATTAGATAAAACTATATAGAATTGACTTCCTAGTTTTATAAGGTTTATAAAAGTTGGACGAATTATACCTACAAAAACAAATGGGGATGATGTTTCACATAAGTAAAAAGGGAAAAAATGCTTTAAAAAAAATTTAATTTTTAACTTTTGAAGTATTAATCCTTAAAATTACTACATGATTTTTGTACTTTACATTGTGTAGTTTTTTTTAGAAGTGCTTATAGGGTATTATACATGATTCTTTATATTTTACTTTGCAAGACTTTATTTTGCTATTTGAAATAGTTGAAGTTAAGGCCCTAACACGTATATATCCAAATTAGATAGAATTTCAGAATTGGTTTTTCAATGTTCAATAAGGTTTACGAAAATTGCACAAATTACCTATGAAATTTTTTATAACAAATCATAGTAAGTATTAATAAGTAAGAGTGGAAAAAGAAAAGAACACCAAAACAATTAGGATGATGTTTTGCATAACTAAAAGAAGTAAAAAAAGAAAATATAAGCTAAGAAAAGCTTACTTTTTAATTTGTAAAGATTAATCATTAATTTAATACATGATTTTCGTTGTTTACATTTGCGATATTTTTATTTTATTTGTTTTAAGTGTGTTTAAGATGTTAGTAGTCCAAAGCCTAATATGTAACTCTATGGATTATGTAGAGTTTTTGAAGATGTAGATTTGGCTTTTTTAGTTTTATAAGATTTACAAAAGTCAGGCCAATAATTCCTACAAATTTGTTAAAAATAAATCCATACTAAAGAATTAGTAAGTAAGGGATGGTTTTCGTATTCTATATTTTTTAGATTTAATATTGTTATTATAAAGTGCTTTTGAGGAGTTAATAATCAAAATTAAGGTCTAATGTATAACTATATTGATTAAGTAGAGTTTTGGAAGGTGTATAATTAGTTTCTTAGTATTATAGATTTAAAAATATTAGACAAATTACACCTACGAATGTTTTAATAATAAATCATAGCAAAGAGTTAAATAGAGTAGAAAAAGAAAAGAACACCAAAATAAATAGGTTTCTTGATTTTTATATATCTAATTTTAAAAAGGTTGGACTTTAAATAAAGAGATCAATCAAGTTTGGGGACTACCACATGCAAAGTTGAAGTTTACGTGGCAGAAGGAGAAGGTTTCTAAAAAATCCTACTTGTTAAAAAATATAAGAGTTCCAAAAATCATATGTGTCGTAATTTTAAGCGGAAGTTTCAGCTTTTATATATAGATATATAAATGTTTGGTTGTCACATAATTTTATCACTAAAACAAAGTTCAAAGTAATTGGTGGCTTCCTCATGAAGATTTTTATCTAAATAACATCAAGGAAGTGAGCTCGTAATGTAGGTGGAGGTGCCATAAAGGATACACTCTGAGTCATATGCTAATTGTTCATAGTGGGACAGAGCAAAGATAGAGTAAGGGCAGATTCCAGACAGAGCCAGAGGAGTGGCAGCAAAATGAGGGCGAGGGCTGAGGCGAATAGGTCCGAGAGTCGATAATCTAAGTTAAGGTCCATGTGTCAGGGTCCAAATGTTAATGTCCGAAGTTAGGGTATTGAGTCAGATTCACGGTCCAAGAACCCTGGAAATGACACCTCACCAAGGGGGCCATAAATGTCGATGCTCCATGGACTATCGGATCGTATATCCACTCTACCTCCGCTGCACAACTTTGCTTTCTCTATGTAGGAACACTGACTCACAGCGCTGGCATGGCTAGAGAACACCCTTGATATAGCTAGCAGTCCAAAGCCTTTAATGAATCACATAATGGGTGTCAAGAGACGCAGAGAACCTAACAGTAGCGAGGGAGGCCCCATCGCCTAACAGTCAGACGAACTATCTTCATTTGGTCCAAAGCTCTGGCTTTTCTTTCTCCAAGCCCCTCAAAAGCAATAAATCTAGTTTCTTCTTCCCCACTGCCACTGCATAAGGCAAGTCTATTAGAGGCAACTTTGATCTCCATGGTTGCCACACACTCATCCCCATAGTTAAAGAAAAAAGGGTCTGGCCTTGGTTGCTATATGTTTGGAATTCCATTAGACCCAAAATGACATGCTCAACTTGTTAGACGTGCATGACATGTTCTCGTTACAGACCATTTGCATTAAAACACGCAGCAAAGTCTTATTTGAGGCTTCTGTTTGGCCATCACCCAAAGTAAGGGGTAGGCTTAGCATGGTTACTACGCTATGTAAAACCAATAAAACAATCTTGGGGGGGAGATAGATTTTTGATAATTACTGGGAGATTTAAGCTAAATACAATCATGTATCTCAATCAAATCAATAGTAAAAGGTAACCAATAGGCTAACTACACAATCTAAAATATTTGTATAAAGCAATAAGTAAAGGCATTGAGTTAAAGATACTTAATAACGCGATTTAAATGGTTCGGCTTGAACTACCCTAAGCCTACATCCACCTCTTCAAAAAAGTCATTTCCAAGAGCTCTAAATCCACCAGCATTAATCTTCTTCCGGGTCAAAATCAAAACCCTTACAAACACTCGGTGAGATCCCCAAACGAAGCACGAGGCTTAAATCCTCTAAGCTCAACCAAGACTTGACAAACCTAAGCATTGATCACAATTCTTTTACAAAGATCAATTGTTACAAAAAAACCCTCTTGAAAAGAAATGAGACTACAAATGAAACTTTATTACAATGGAGAGATGATAGAATAGATGACTTTAAGATGCTCACACTCTCAGTCAAAAAATTGTTCACAAAATATGCTTTCTCTAATGATGTAAAATCATAAAAGTAAAAAGAGAACAATTTAGTGTATGAGCCTTGATGTTTTTCTACGGAATAGAGGCTTAAAATGTGATTTCCATAGCATACGATGAAGCCTCAAATCCTTTTTATAAAGAGGATATGAATTGTAGCCATTATAGGAAGATTTGACATGTTTTTTTTAGCAAAACTAGCCGTTGTTTTTTAATTTGCTTCAATGCAGTCAACTCTATTGACAATGTAGTGGACTGTATAGTTGACTGCGTCACAAAATTCACTTTCTTCTTTTGGGCATAATGTTCTCTACAATAACCCGATCGAGGCTCTGTTTTTCTTTTCTTTTTTGGTGGAAAGCTATTAAAAAGGATTATCAATTTTTTTAAAAAGATAAGCTCCAAAATTATTTTTAAGAAAATCTAAGTAAGCTTCAAAGTTCACCCAAGAAACGCACTTGTTTTAAAGGTTATGAACTCACATGCAATGCACACAATGTCCTAAAGCTATTGTAGGCCATAGTTATCAATCCAGGTATCAAACTACATAATACTAAAGAATTGTCTTTTAACCCTAAAGGTTCCAAAATCATATTTTGACCCCAAAGATTCCAAAATTGTGTTTTGACCCAAAATCATATAGAATTGTTTCGAAATTGTCATAATTTTTTAGTCCAAGTAGAATTTTAAGGTGTTCTGCGTAATTTTATATGGCTTGTTTCGTGAAGGATTATTTTTGAATGTTGTAAACCAAATTTTTTTTTAGTTTTCAATTTTTGAATAATAGGGGGGTGGGGGGGATAGGCGGCTCGGGTCACGTTTAGATAAATGGATCGAGATCTTATCCAATCAAACCTACTCCAAATATTTGGTGATCCAATCCAATCTAACACAATGTTGAATAGGATTGAGTCTTTTAACAATCTAGCCCAATTCATTAGCGTACCCAAAAAGAAGAACAATTCAATACATTCTAACATCAGCATTTGAATCGTCTCGATTTAACTCCATGGAATAAAGTTGTACCACTGACATTCCACTTTTATAGCTCAAAATCTTTATTGACATTTTTGCTGACTTCAAATGACACTTATTTCTATATTTATTACAAAAAGCAGTATAAAAGATAGAACGCAAGTACTCCGTATCAATTTTTGACAGTAAAGATATAAACAAATAAGCCTTCCAGTTTTACTTTCTAAATCACAGCACACCTAAAGAGGAAATGGCGGTGACAGTATCTCTTTCCTGCCTTCACCGTATTGGGGTTGAGGATGAGGTTGTTAACATTGGACTATTGCTGCTAAAAACTTCATCAAGAACCACAGCCAGATGATTGACCTACAAAACAAAAAAGAGTAACCGTCAAGTGGGGGTTCCGGCAAGAGAACTCTCTGATGCTTAAGTCGGAGTGCAGCTAACAAGATTGAACTCTGAGAAAGCAGTAGAGTACAATGTGTATGTGTGTGAAGTTATCTGTGTACCTCGCGGTAGTCCCCATTATATAGTTGTAGGTAGAAGAACCCTCGTAGAACTGGGAGCCTGAGCCGTGGGCCATATCTGTTAGGATCCTTGAGGATCATGTCAAGATCCTTTTAGAATCCTTGTTCTTCTAATATGGTAACCACCAAATTCGTTGTTGACTAGGAGTCAAACCCGACACGTGTCAGGCCTTGATTAGGAGTGTATTTTGAGCTATATCATAATGTCCCCCCACTTTCTTAGCAAAAAACTGAGAAAGTGTATTCTGGGTGTCTTGAGACACACATCCAATTTTTAGCGGACTTTTCTCACTCTTTTAGGTGCAAATAATATTTTTTTGACCGTCTCGCTAACCAAATAATGCCTAAAAATCAAAATAACTATTTTGTTGCGTAAATAGCATTCTGGAATTTTTCAGAATATTTTTGACATTTTTTCAATTTTTTTAAGACCTTAAAACCTCAAAAATAAATTTTCTGCAATTTTTGGGATTTCTCTTTTTGTTCGGACCATGGACCATGGCCTGCTTAGACTTGTTGTGCGGACGTGGGCTACTATGGACGCTGGCCTGATGGCTGGAAAAGGCCCAATGAACTTTAGGTGTGGCTAGGGAGTAATGAACCCCTGACCGCGCGCGTGAAAGAGGAATGAAATGCCATTGGGTTGCTCGGAAAATTGTGTTAAATTCGAGTAGAAAATATATTCAAACTCTCAGTTGAAAAGTCCATAACTTCTTGTTCGAACATCCGTTTGAGGTGAGTTTTTTTTTTTTAATTTCGGGTAGTTTTTCAAGCTCTATCCATAAAAAAAATCACTTTTCTTCAAAAGAGTTCAGCTGGAAGCTCTACTTAAGAAAACTCCTTTGACATCCACACGAGAGTTTATTTTAGTCAAACTCCCTGGAGCTCAACTCATGGGGTTTGCTGGAAAAAGGCCTTGGAGCTCTACAAGGGAACTCTGCTCTGCTCAACTGCTCGGGCACTCTACTTAGCTGCGTTGCTCAGGCAACGATCTTGGCCATCGTTCTGCTCTGGCAGACATTAAGCTTTGTGCTCTTGAGAGCACAAAGGGAATGAAGTTAGGCCGTTTGCTCGGGCTACAAGCTCGGCCATCATTCTTCTCGGGCAGAAGTTGGATCATGGGGCTCTTTTAAGAGAGGAACCAAATGAGGCATGCATTCTGCTCAGGCATGGCCTGTTCGAGCTCAGCGGGTTTGATCCTGATCTGTACGGGAAAATTACATGCCTTGGTCCCTAAGGAAACACGAAGGGCATGAAGTGAAAATTCTACTCGGGCATGGCCATGGCCTGTCTGAGCTCAACGAGTTTGATCCCAATCTGCTCGGGAAAATGATATGCCTTGGTCCCTGGGGAACACGAAAGGCATGAAGTAAAAATTCTGGTTAGGCATGGCATGTCTAAGCTCAGCTGGATTGATCCCGATTTGCTCAAAAAAATGACATGCCTTGGTTTTTGGGGGAACACGAAGGGCATAAAGTGAAAATTCTGCTCATGCATTGCCTGTCCGAGCTCATCGATTCTGATCCCAATCTGTTCGGGCATGATGCTTGGCCCTTATGCTTTAGAGAGCCCAATGGGAATGAAACCAAGAATATGCTCAAACAAGATTCTACTCGGGCAGATGACCCTCGGGCTCTGGAAAGCTCAATATGAATAAAACCAAGAATTTGCCCTTGGGCTCTCAAGAGCTAAATGGGAACAAAAACTAGGAATCTACCCTTGGGCTCGGGAGAGCTCAATGGAACTAAAATTAAGAATCTGCTCGGGAAGCTTGCTCGAACAAGCACCTTAGAATCAAGTTTTTGGGAGCTTACGAATCTAAAATTCCATCTTCATCATTTTCTAAGTATTTTGATGTCCCCTAGAGGGGTTTTATCTTTGCATTTTCACCTCGAGGCTGAAGGGTGTTTTTCATGCAATTTGTGTGGCTTTCAGCTTGAGCATGTCCACATCTTGCTTGCATTAAGTTTCGCACTAACTCTTATCATCGACTAAGAGCGGGCAAAAATGACCTTGCACTCTCGCTTGGTAGGGTTTTGAATTGACAAAAAGTGGTGGGGTGATAAAGTCCCACAAAGTGCTTTGCCATTTCACGGGTTAGAACTTTACTAAACTATATGGATAGAGCTTGGGCTCTATCTTATCACCCTTGTGGGTGTCAATATTTATCACCTTTAGGGTTTCGATGTTTATCATCCGTGGGGGTGTTAATGTACCGAACAAGTTGCTCAAAAAGAACTCTTTATTGTTTGGGCAGCGACAAAGTCTACAGAGGAGATTGCTATCAATCTGTTATTTGACTAACTGTAAAAATAAAGTGCTACTTTAAAAGCCAAACAATAGTGATGTGTTTATTGGTGGGTGGATAAAGTCTGAGCCCCTTACCCCCTCCTAAAAAGAAGTGTCTTGCCTCGGGGCAAGAGAATACTGGTAGTGTCTCCAAAGACACCTAGTACTCCAAATACGGGGGATGAATTCTTCAGAGAGAGTCTCCAAAGTACAAGTGTTTGGCTTTCCCTTCTGTGCCTTTGTTGTGTACTTGAAGTTTCAATGACGAGGGCCTCTTTGCTTTGTACTCGACATGTGGCCATGTAGCATTGTCGTGCTACTTTCTAGTTTCCTTCACTTCACCTATGCCATGCTTGGTAGGGAACTTCATCTTAAGGTGGTATGTTGATACCACTGCTTTTAACTGGTTCAAGGCAGTAGGTCCGAGAATGGGATTGTACACCAACGAGAGATAACCATGATAAAATCCAATATTAGGTTAACCTGTGCAAGGAGGTCCCCTAGATTAACAAGCGGACTTATGATCCCTTCTACTACAATGGGATGATTTGAGAAACCATAAAGCGATGTGTTCATCTTGTGGAGTCAGTCTGCTGGAATATCCATCTACTTGAAGGCATTGTAGAAATGTACATCCGCCGAACTTCCGTTCTTAATCAATATTCTGTTTATGTCAAAGTTACCCACTCTGAGCATGACTACTTGGGGATTGTCATGAGGGATCTTGATTTCCCTAATGTCCTCATCTGAGAAGGAGATAAACGGTAGAGATTTCATCTTCTTATTCAGATAATTGCTTGTAACACATACTTTTCTGGCATATGCCTTGTGGACTTGCCCGAATAGACCACCTACTGTGAAATTTCCAGTTATAGTGTTGATGGTTCCTATTCTGCCTTGTTACGCCTCTCCGTTCTCTATTGCTGGGGGTGCTTCTCCTCTAGGATCAGGCTTGGCCACATAGTTCTTCAAGTGCCCTCTTTTGATGAGTGCTTCAATTGCTTGCTTGTGGGAGTCCCAGTTGTCAGTAGTGTGTCCATGATCATTATGGAAGTGACACTAAAGATTCTTATCTCTTTTATTTGGGGGTGCTTTCATCTTGTCTAGCCAATTGAAGGTTTCTTTGTCCCTGATCTCATGTAGGATCTGTGATGGCCAGCCATTGAGGGGCGTCAGATTCTTCTTGTCGAGATGCTCATTGGGGCGTCGCTCATCATATTTCGAAGGCTTAAGAGTTCTTCGTTTCCCATGATGTCTTCACAGGAGTGTTTTCCTTGCTTCTGACCTTTCCTGTTTTATCGCCCTTTGTGAGTCCCCAAGTATTCATCCGCCTGAATGTATTTGTTAACTTTTTCCAGAAGATGTTCCTCAGGGGGCTTTTGTTGACTGAGAAAGCAAACTTGGACATGGGTCGGAGGCCTCATAAGAACGCCATGTACTTCACCAACTCATCCAGATTATCAATCTCTGATATAGCAGCATTGAATCGTCCACGATAGTGGGATATGGACTCATTCTTCTCCTGCACCACATTAAATAAGCTCGTCGAATTCTTCCTTCTTGAGCAACTACTCACAAAATGCTTCAAAAAGAGGTCTGAGAGCTGAGAGAAAGAATGGATTGATCTCTGTTACAAGGAATTAAATCATGCATGCGTGGCCTTTCCCAAGGTAGTAAAAAAGGGACTTAAACCATGCATGCGTTTTCGCAAGGTAGTCAAAAAGGCATGGCACATAACAACATCCGAAACTTGAAGAAGCAACATATTCCTCTCGAACTGGTAAACATGTTCTCCAGGGTCACCGCTGCCATCGTACATGTCACATTGAGGTGGCAGCTTTGCTCTTTCAATGTCCTCGGATAAGGGGTAGCCTAACTCTAGTCTCGGAGGAGACAATCCTTGAGGACAAGGTTCCAAGTTAACCTTACGAGTAATCCGACCTTGGGGACACCCTGCTTTGGAACGATACTGGTCTTGAGGGTTATCTTCGAATGATGGTTCTCGACGATAGCACAAGCCACTCCTTATGATATGATCTCCACTATTGTCTTCCAATTGATAGGCTGGGTCTACTTCTGATCTGTACGCGCGACTATAGCTCATCCTTGAGGTGAGTCGAAGACGGATGTCGCTGGGATCAAGGTGAGGTTAATTAGTGAAGGCTGAAGCTACAGCTACGTTGAGAGTCTTATGTTGCGTGTTCGCGACATCCTTCAGCTCGTTGAATTTCCCTCGTGAGGTTTGCATGTGTTGCATTAAACATGTTATGGTTGAGCAGTGACAAATGTCACTGTTCTTCAGGGTTGTAATCAGTGACCGATTTCTTCGAGATCCATTATCCGACTCAGGGGTGGCAGGTGTTATGTTGACATAACCATCTTCAGCAGAACCGGCGCGGCGGTGAGAGGGTGTCGAACATCGATTGCGATAGCGATTGGGTTGACAAGTGTTGTTCAATCATGCTTGACGATCTCGGTTGGAACGGCTGATTGGAGAGTCGCTGAAGGATGAATGGTTAGCCATGTTTCCTGTCGTGGTCCCACCGATGGCGCCAATATGTTGCTGCTTAAAACTTGATTGGGAACCACAACCAGAGAATTAACCTAAAAAACAGAAAAGAGTGAGCGCCGAGTGAGGATTCTGGGGGGGGGAGGGAACTTTCTGATATTTAAGTCAGAGAAAGCAGTAGAGCACAATGTGTATATGTGTTAAGTTGTCTGTGTACCTGGGGGTAATCCCCTTTATATGGCTATAGATAGAAAAACCCTAGTAGAATTAGGAGCCTGACAACTGGGCCTTGGGCCAGATCTATTAGGATCATTGAAGATCACGTCAAGATCCTTGAGGATCTTGTTATAATCCTTGTTCCTCCAATATAATAACCACCAAATTCGTAGTTGACTAGGAGTCAAAACCCGACACTTGTCACACCCTGATTGGGAGTGTATTTTGAGTTATATCACTTACCAATACCATTCTTAAGATCTCGCGCAACAGCCAACCCCCTCCGCCTTTCCCCCACCCCCCAAGATCACAGGGTTACCTTTTGTCTTTCATGCATTTTGCTCTTGTTGGGGAACAAGATCTCATCAATCATATGAAGACATTTATCGGTAAGAGTCTGTACTTTAGTTATGCAGAACCCGGAAAGTACAACTAAAATCAACAAAGTCGCAAAGCAAGAGAGATTTAGCGATGATTAATAGGCTTGTTTAGGACAGCACTATGCAATGACGACCAGATATTGACAAAAGTAACTGAGAAACACCATAATCTGAGTATCTCATAATGTACTGATATAGCTAAAAATACCCTTCCAATCTACGGACTACACGTGGCGGTTATGACGCGTAACCCGTGCGGACTCGTTACTGATATGGCACTTACCATATCGATCATCGGGTAGTATCCTAAAAAGACTCTGATTCTATCAGCTCAGATTGACATAAAGATCTTCCAAGATCCTAATTGGATTCTGATTAGAGTTGGTCAAAGCTCAGTCTTACTAGGATTCCACCTCCTACCACTATATAAAGGGGTCATGCCCCTCAGGTAAACCTAAGCTCACACATATACACATTGTGTCTTTACTGCTTCTTCAGAGTTCTACATCGTTAGCCCTCTCTGACTTAAGCATCGGAGCGTTCCCCGCCGGAACCCCACCCGGCGGTAACTCCGTGTTCTCTTTTGCAGGCCTGATTTCTGGTGCTGTTCCCGATCCAGTTTTTAGCCGCAACAGATTGGCGCCATCCGTGGGACCCTACAGGGAACATGGCTAACCACTCTTCTTCCGATGACTCTTCACAGAATCATCATGCACGAACTGACGACTCTCATCGACCAGGTCATTCTCATGATCAGCGCTCGACCCCTCTGCGTCGTCGTCACACCAGTTCTTCCGAAGATAATTACGTCAACGTAACATCTGCTACTCCCGAATCAGAAGCTAGACCCCGGAGAAACAAATCTCCAACGTCTACTCTGAAAAACGGTGACCTTCGCCATCGCTTGAACCGTCAGCTGTTCAAAACACCACATGATAACCTTACCAAGGAAATCCACGAACTGAAGGATGTTGTAAACACTCTTCAACAAAAGCTGGACAGGGTGGCGGCTCCACAGTCCACTCACCATTCCCATCTTGATCCTAGCGACCTTCGTCTTCGCCTCACCTCCAGATCAAGCTACGGCCGCAAGTATCAATCAACGGCCGATCCAACTTATGATCCCAGAGTTAAAAACGGAGATCATATGACCAGGAGTGGATCATGCTATCGACGGGATCCATCAGTCAAAGGAAGTACCAACTCCTCTCCCAGACGAGTCGCCCGAGCTGAAACCCCTCGAAGATCTGTCCACAGGAAGGCGACGCCTGAGTATCGTTCCCAAGAACGAGATCCCTGGAAGGTGGTATCAAGATATCGTTCCCCAGAACGATCTCTCCCAAGGGACGAATCTGGATATCCTTTGTCCGACGCGATTGAGAAAGCTAAGTTACCTCCAAACTTTCGAATGCCTCAATGTGACCATTACGACGGGACTGGAGATCCAGGAGAACATGTGTATCAATTTGAAACCAACATGCTACTCCTCCAAGTTTCAGATGCCGTCATGTGTAGAGCTTTTCCCACTACTCTCAGAAAAGCCGCGCATGCATGGTTTAAGTCTCTTCAACCAAGATCCGTCCACTCCTTTAGCCAATTATCGGATCTCTTCCAAAAACACTTTGTAAGTAGTCGCTCCCGAAGGAAGAATTCGGCGAGTTTACTAAACATTGTGCAAGAGAAAAACGAGTCTTTGGCAGGCTTTGTCGGACGGTTCAATGCAGCAACTCTCGAGATCGATAATCTAGACGAGTCTGTGAAATACACCGCCTTTCTCCGCGGTCTTCGTCCGACATCCAAGTTTGCCTTCTCCGTAAACAAAAGTCCTCCAGGCAATATGAGAGCCCTACTTGAGAAGGCAAACAAATATATTCAAGCTGAAGAATACCTGGAAACTCACAGAGGGCGACATGGAGAAGAGAAGGAGGACAAGAAGAAAAGATCTCGAGAGATAACTCCTCAGGGGGAAAAAAATCTAAGCGTGAAGAACGAGGTCCGCGGAACCAGTTTGCTACAGAAAACTGGACGCCCCTCAATTCCAAGCCATCACAGATCCTCCATGAGATCAAAGACAGCCAATCTCTCCAGTGGCCGGACAAGTTGAGATCCCGACCGAATAAAAGAAACAAGGATTTATGGTGTCACTTCCACAAAGATCATGGCCACACAACCGATAATTGCGGGACACTTAAAGCAGCAATTGAAGCTCTTATCAAGCGTGGCCAATTGAAAAAGTTCATAGCTCCAAGAGAAGGTCGACAGCAAACCCCACCGGTAGAAGAAAACAGAGCCGATCGAGAAGAGAATGCGGGTATAATCAACACTATATCTGGAGGTTTAGCCGCAGGAGGCTCATCAGGACAAGCTCGGAAAGCATATGCCAGAGAAGTGTGCATAACAAGTCACCCCCCAAATAAGAAACATAAGTCAATACCCGCACCGGTGATAACCTTCTCCGATGAAGATTTAAAGGAGGTAAAGACCCCTCACGACGATCCGTTAGTCATCACGATAAAGGCAGGAAATTTCGATGTGAAACGTGTCTTGGTCGATAACGGAAGCTCCGCAGAAGTCTTGTTTTACGACGCGTTCAAGAAGATGAACATACCAACGGACCGTCTCCGAAAGATGGATACACCGTTGTATGGATTTTCCAATCATCCAGTTGCAGTCGAAGGAATTATCACGCTCCCGGTTACACTCGGCACACCTCCGACACAAGCCAACTTCATGCTCGATTTTGTGGTGGTAAAGGTCCCCTCAGCATACAACGCAATATTGGGACGACCAGCACTCAATCAGTTTCAAGCTGTAGTGTCAACTTATCACCTCAAAATGAAATTCCCCACGGAGCAAGGGATTGGAGAGGTCAAAGGCGACCAAACTACAGCTCGTCAGTGCTACGTAACTTCATGCCGATCAAAAAGCAAAGAAGCACTCATTATAGAAGACCTTCGGGAAGATACAAAGATACAAAGGGGAGAACCTGTTGAAGACCTTATCAGCATCGAAGTATATCCCGGGGAAGAAAGCAAGACAGTTCGGATTGGTTCAAATCTTAAGGAAAACACCAAACTCGAGTTGGTGAACCTGCTAAGAACCTATGCGGACATCTTCGCATGGACAGCTGCAGATATGCCTGGGATTGATCCTGAAGTTATTACCCATAGGCTGAATGTTGATCCATTCAAAAAACCTGTCAAGCAGAAGAAAAGGACTTTTGCGCCAGAGAGACAAGAAAAGATTGAAGGAGAAGTAGATAAACTCCTAACGGCCAACTTCATTGAAGAGGTCCACTACCCAGATTGGATTGCCAACGTAGTCATGGTTCCTAAATCAGGCGAGAGATGGCGAATATGTATCGATTACACGGATCTCAACAAAGCGTGCCCGAAGGATAGCTACCCGCTCCCAAGAATAGATCTTCTTATCGATTCTACGTCGGGCCATGAACTGCTTAGTTTCATGGACGCATATTCTGGTTATAACCAGATTATGATGCACAAAGACGACGTCTCCAAAACTTCGTTCATCACAGAGAGAGGATTATACTGCTACAAAGTGATGCCCTTTGGACTCAAGAATGCGGGAGCAACGTACCAGCGTCTGGTGAACATGATATTTCGAGACTTGATTGGGAAGAACATGGAAGTTTATGTCGACGATATGCTCGTCAAAAGCATAAAATCTGAATTCCATGCCAAAGACTTGAAAGAAACTTTTGACATCCTTCGAAAGTATAGAATGAAGCTAAATCCACTCAAGTGCGCTTTCGGAGTCGCATCAGGAAAGTTTTTGGGATTTATAGTTTCTCAACGGGGGATCGAAGCGAACCCAGAGAAGATCCAAGCTATCCAAAGCATGACGTCCCCAAAAACAGTCAAGCAAGTACAAGAGTTGACAGGAAGGGTTGCAGCCTTGGGAAGGTTCATGGCCCGATCAGCTGAACGGTGCTTGCCATTCTTCAAAGCCATCAGAAGAGCAAAAAGTTTTACTTGGACAGACGACTGCCAGGAGTCGTTTGAGGAACTCAAGACTTATTTAAGTTCTCCACCCCTACTGTCAAAACCACTTTCAGGTGAAGACTTATTCCTATACCTCTCAGTCACAGACGTCGCAGTCAGTACTGTTTTAATTAAAGAGGAAGATGGAGTTCAGAAACCCATCTACTACATTAGCAAAGTCTTGCAAGATGTAGAGACCAGATACCTAAAGATCGACAAGATCGCACTAGCCCTTATCATATCGGCCAGGCGTCTTCGACCATACTTCCAGTCTCATACTATTATTGTACTGACAGACCAACCACTTAGAAAAGTTTTACTGAGCCCAGAGGCTTCAGGAAGACTAGTCAATTGGTCCGTAGAGTTGGGTGAATTCGACATCCAATACCAGCCTCGCACGGCAATCAAAGCTCAAGCCTTGGCAGACTTCATTGTAGAGTGTACACTGCCTGAAGACCCTCATCAATTACTAATTTCCGAAGTTTCGGATCCCTGGAATCTTTATGTAGATGGTTCTTCAGCTATTGGCAGTAGCGGAGCGGGGATTATTCTTATAAGTCCAGAAGGATTTACCATCGAATACGCACTTCGCTTCGGCTTCCAAGCCTCGAATAACGAAGCAGAGTATGAGGCCCTTCTTGCGGGGATAAGGTTAGCACACGCCTTAAAGGTGGACTCCTTATCAGTTCACAGTGATTCCCAACTGGTGGTCAATCACGTCTTGGGAGATTATGAAGCCAGAGATGAAAGAATGGCTCAATATCTCGACTTAGTTAAAACAACAGCGGTGAAGTTTCAAAACTTCACCATTCGCCAGATTCCAAGGGATCAGAATGCTCAGGCAGATGCATTATCAAGGCTCGCTTCCATTAAAGAAATTGATGTCCGACGACCGGTCTACCTTGAGTTCCTCAAAGACCGCAGTATCAGTTCTCAAGCTAACATTGAAGTAATAGATCAAGAACCTTGCTGGATGGACACAATCATGAAATACCTGTCCACAGGCGAATTACCAAGTACAAGACGCGAGGCCAGAAATCTTCGTATCAAAGCTGCGCGATACGCCATAGTGGAAGGTACTTTATACAAGAAATCGTTCAGCCTTCCATACCTCAGATGCCTGCGTCCATCAGAATCCCTCTACGCATTACAAGAAGTTCATGAAGGGATATGTGGCCAACATCTTGGAGGAAGAACATTAGCACAGAAAATCCTAAGACAAGGATATTACTGGCCTACGATGCAGAAGGATGCGATCGACTTCACACGAAGATGCGATAGATGTCAGAGGTTCGCACCGGTCTCTCACACACCGGTTGCTCCTTTAACTGCGATTGTTTCCCCCATCCCTTTTGCTATATGGGGAATGGATCTCCTGGGACCTTTTCCCATGGCGTCCGGACAACGACGATTTGTGATTGTAGCGATAGACTACTTCACCAAGTGGACCGAAGCAGAATCTCTGGCTACCATTACTTCAGCCAAATGTGAGGACTTTTTTTGGAAAAATGTCGTCTGCCGTTTTGGAGTGCCAAGAGCTTTGGTGGTTGATAACGGAAAACAGTTTGACAACAACAATTTCCGAAGCTTTTGTGCGAATCTTTCAATTGATTTGAGATTCACTTCTGTAGCTCATCCACAATCCAATGGTCAGACTGAAAACATGAATCGAAACATCTTGCAAGGGTTGAAGAAAAAGCTAGATGAAGCTAAAGGAGCATGGGTAGACGAACTCCCCAAAGTGCTATGGGCTTATCGAACAACCCCACACTCAGTTACCGGAGAAACACCTTTCTTACTCTGCTACGGAACGGAAGCAATGTTACCAGTCGAGATAGGAGTTCCAACAATACGGGCCTTACACTTCAACGAATTAAGTAACGAAGATGGACTCCGAGCAAATCTTGATTTGGTAGATGAAGCTCGAATTCAAGCCCATGCACGATCTGTCGTCATAAAACAACGAGTGGCACGATATTACAATCGGAGAGTCCGATCCAAACAGTTCAGCGACGGAGATCTGGTCCTTCGCAAACTCGAAGTTTCGGATCCAAAAGCAGCGACGGGAAAGTTATCTCCAAACTGGGAAGGACCCTACCGTGTTATAAAGGTGCTCAAACCGGGCGCCTACGCACTAGGGAAACTTTCTGGAGAACCCATCCCTCGCACTTGGAATGCTGAGAACCTGCGCAGATATTACCAGTAGTGTCTCGACAGGAGCCAAAACACTTCCTTTTTGGGGGATAAGGGGCACAGACCTTATCAAAACTCCAACATCTTAAAAATAATCTTGAGCAGATTGTTTCGAATAAATGGGTTGTTAAGCAATCCAATGTAAACTTTATTTTCTACTCTATTAATAAAGTTATTCTTTCTCAGTATTGTTGTAATAGAAGCTTAGCCAAAACATTCTGTCCGAACAGAGTGACGGCCGAACACTCTGCCCGAACAGAGTGGCAAGCTTAGCCAAAACATTCTGTCCGACCAGAGTGATGGCCGAACACTCTGCCCGAGCAGAGTGACAAGCATAGCCAAAACATTCTGTCCGAACAGAATGACGGCCGAACACTCTGCCCGAGCAGAGTGACAAGCATAGCCAAAACCTTCTGTCCGAACAGAAGGATGTCCGAACACTCTGCCCGAACAGTGTGACAAGCATAGCTAAAAACATTCTGTTTAAACAGAGTGATGGTCGAGCACTCTGCTCGAACAGAGTAAGAAATTTAAAACCAAAACATTCTGTTTAAAACAGAGTGATGGCCGAGCACTCTGCCCGAACGGAGTGTATAACTCTTGAGTTTTCAAAATACAAGAGAAGCCAGGCGGATTAGCTACAGATCTAAGTCCGTGAAGAAACAAAAGTTAATGGGGGCATCGTCACTCCACCAAAACTTTTGCATCTTCGAAATATAAGCTAAGTGAGAGTGCTTGACCTCTTTGCCGATTCTTTAAGTGACGATTAAAGAGTTTGAGTCAAAGTAAAAACAAATAATACTGTGTGAATGGTAAAACACAAAACCATGACAAACACATAGTAAAAGTTAAAGATGCTGAAAAATTAAAGATAAGAGTTTTACAAAGAAGCCCTTAAGGGGACAGTGAAAACTTGTCTCAGCAAAATAAAGAGGCTAGCTACAAGTCTAAGCCTCAGGGGCATCACCAGAAGGACCTTCGCCTGGAAGATCAGAAGCTGCGACATCTCCCGCCTCTGGAGGCATAACAGTCTCCCCAGATGGTGACCCAACCGCAGGCAGAACGAAACCATCTAAGGGGATATCAGGAAAGCGATCAGCAAACATCTCCTTGGCTTTCACAAAGCCAAGCTCATAAATCTCCAGACCATCTTCGGTCCGCTTCTTCAGCCATTCATCCCCCGCGTTTCCCTCCAAGAAATCGCGAATGCCTTGGTCTCGAGCTTTGATCACCTCTTCTGCGGCCCTCTTCTTAACTCGATCCAGTTTCTTCTCCAGAGTCGCAATCCGATCGAGATGATCTTCCTCACGTTTGCTCAGCTCTTCAGCACGATGGGTGGCATCCTGTGCTTCCTTAACAGCTTCCCTTGTCAGCTGGGCCTCCTCGGCCGCCACCTGCCTTGCCATCTCAAAGCGAGAAAACATCTCTGATCCACTGGCGTACATCTGGAATGAAGATAAAGATCATCAGCTGAAAGAAACTAGAAAACATCTCCATATAACCTAGTTGAAGCAAAAGACGTTACCGTGTAGACAGCCTGGGCAAAGGAGCAGGCAAAAGTCTCGTGGGTCTGATTCTGGAAAACCTCCTTGTCTCGAGGAAGAATCCCATGACGAAGATGCTGCTCCGAGATCTGACTGTCCGGCATCCCGAGATCATCACGCCTAAGTGCCCACCTCGGCCTAAAGATAGGATCATCCTCAATAGAAACTTGATCAAGTATCTGGGGAGAGCGTTCTGAAGGAGTGACTCTAGTCCTCTTAGGAACAGGAGGCAACTCCACACTTGGCTGCTTCTCCTTTCGTTTCCCCTTAGCCTTCTGAAGAACACCAAGAAAGCTTCCTTGCTGCGGCTTTCCACCACCACTTGCCATTTCTGCAATGAAGAAAGAAGTCAATACGGGAATAAATATTGAAGACAAGTCTAATTCAATATCTCATGCGAAACACACCTAAAGGAACGGTCTCAGCAGATGACACGCTAGGAATAGCAGGAAGAGGGGGAATCAGAAGACCAGCTGAAATGGGCTTTGGAGGTATCATCTTCGCCCACTCCAATTGCTCTTCCGAAAGAGGCTCATCTATGCAAAGACCGCCTCGAAGTTTAATATGACTAAGTATGTGCTTAGTCAGACTATTGGGAGTAGGCTTGCCAGGATTTTCGAAATCCTTACAATAAGGGTTCCACACTTTGTCAAAAGGAAGGTCCCCCTTGTCCATTCGGCCAACGAAGAAGTATCTCGAATGCCAACCTTTATTCGACTTCGGCCCTCCCTTCAGAAGTCGTTGCCTACTGTGAATATAATACCATCCTGGAGAGTTGGCAACTCCTTTGACAAAACAGACTTCAAAGAAGACTCTCATAAAATCGGTTACATCTGGTTTGTAACCTGAAGTCTGAACCAAATATATGAGACCAGCAAGCTTCCTCCAACCATTTGGAACAAGCTGCCCAGGAGCCATACGATAATGCTCAAAGAAACGAAGAGCGAAAGGGTGAAAAGGAAGTCTATATCCAGACTTCACCTGCTCTTCGTAGACACCTGTTTCAAACTTTGTGCCGTAGTTAGCTGGTTCACCCAAACCAGGAAGACGAGCATACCAACCTTCGGGAAGAGGATATTCCCGAATTAAATCCTGTAAATCTTCAGTCGACATCTTACTAGACTTTTCGTCAGCAGTATACCAAGGCTTTGGATTAGCCTTTTCTTCGGCCTGATCCTTTACTTCTCCTAAAGGATTCCCCCCAGATAAATATTGTGAAGGTTGTGAAGATGAAGGTGGTAATGGTTGTGAAGATGAAGGTTGGAATCCTCGAGAGAATGAAGGTTGGAACAGTTGAGAAGTTGAAGGTAGTGGGGGTTGTGGATTTGAAGTCCCAACTTCACTTCCTGAAGTTGCAACTCGTTCTGAACTCGAAGACGAACTACTACTCGAAGACGAACTATCAGACATGTTTTCTACTTCTACTGCAAATATGAGACTACAACAAACTTGAAGTGCTGAACAGGAAGGGTAGAGGGAAAGACTTACTTGCAGAGTAATGAGCTCCCAAAAATTTCGAGTGAAGGAAAAATGAAGTGGAAGTTCTCTTTTATAGAGAAACGCCAAATAACCGTTTCTAGGGAAACGCAACGGTTCATGTGCCTGCAACGTGTCACAAGCTGAAGAGAGCAGAAGCTTGAAAATTTTCAAAAGGATTCCCGCTCAAAATCCTCGCACGTGACACATTGGAAACACCAAAAGTTATTCCCGAGCAGAATCGTGTCCGAACACTCTGCCCGAACAGAGTGAACGTGGCCGAGCAGAATCCTGCCCGAACAGAATCGTGTCCGAACACTCTGCCCGAACAGAGTGAACGTGTCCGAACAGAATCGTGCCCGAGCAGAATCGTGTCCGAACACTCTGCCCGAACAGAGTGAACGTGTCCGAACAGAATCCTGCCCGAGCAGAATCGTGTCCGAACACTCTGCCCGAACAGAGTGAACGTGACCGAACAGAATCCTGCCCGAGCAGAATCGTGTCCGAACACTCTGCCCGAACAGAGTGAACGTGTCCGAACAGAATCGTGCCCGAGCAGAATCGTGTCCGAACACTCTGCCCGAACAGAGTGAACGTGGCCGAACAGAATCCTGCCCGAGCAGAATCGTGTCCGAACACTCTGCCCGAACAGAGTGAACGTGTCCGAACAGATCCTGCCCGAGCAGATTCGTGTCCGAACACTCTGCCCGAACAGAGTGAACGTGTCCGAACACTCTGCCCGAACAGAGTGAACGTGGCCGAACAGAATGCTCGTCCGAACAGAAGTTTGTCCGAACAGACTGCCCGAACAGAATCTCGTCCGAGCAGAATTCCGTCCCGAGCACAGATTTACGGCCGAGCAGAAGTTTGTCCGAACAGAAGTTTGTCCGAGCAGACTGCCCGAACAGAGAATGCTCGTCCGAACAGAAGTTTGTCCGAACAGACTGCCCGAACAGAATCTCGTCCGAGCAGAATTCCGTCCGAGCAGATTTACGGCCGAGCAGAAGTTTGTCCGAGCAGACTGCCCGAACAGAGAATGCTCGTCCGAACAGAAGTTTGTCCGAACAGACTGCCCGAACAGAATCTCGTCCGAGCAGAATTCCGTCCGAGCAGATTTACGGCCGAGCAGAAGTTTGTCCGAGCAGACTGCCCGAACAGAATCTCGTCCGAGCAGAATTCCGTCCGAGCAGATTTACGGCCGAGCAGAATTCCGTCCGAGCAGATTTATGTCCGAGCAGAATCTCATCCGAGAACAGAAAATCGTCCGAACAGATTCATGTCCGAACAGAATCTCGTCCGAGCAGAATACTCTTTGAAATTTGGAAATATTGACAAACGGATTCAATTCTGTTTTTGGCGTATTCCGCTATCAACAGTGGAAAAAGTGTGCTTCCACCCGCTTCATTAGCGCTGGTAAAAGCAGGGGGCATATGATATAGCTAAAAATACCCTTCCAATCTACGGACTACACGTGGCGGTTATGACGCGTAACCCGTGCGGACTCGTTACTGATATGGCACTTACCATATCGATCATCGGGTAGTATCCTAAAAAGACTCTGATTCTATCAGCTCAGATTGACATAAAGATCTTCCAAGATCCTAATTGGATTCTGATTAGAGTTGGTCAAAGCTCAGTCTTACTAGGATTCCACCTCCTACCACTATATAAAGGGGTCATGCCCCTCAGGTAAACCTAAGCTCACACATATACACATTGTGTCTTTACTGCTTCTTCAGAGTTCTACATCGTTAGCCCTCTCTGACTTAAGCATCGGAGCGTTCCCCGCCGGAACCCCACCCGGCGGTAACTCCGTGTTCTCTTTGCAGGCCTGATTTCTGGTGCTGTTCCGATCCAGTTTTTAGCCGCAACAGTACCAA
>JAVXUO010002339.1:0-85792 GCA_033065855.1 Escallonia rubra
TAACTTCTTTGCTCTTGAAAGTAGAAGAGAACAAGAAATTGTTCATGTCTCTTGCAATTGCCTCCGACCCCCCAACACCAAACATGCTAGGACAGCTTCAAATGGTCAATGATTCTTGGGTTTTTGACATGAAAGCTGCAAATCTTGGGCAGAAAGGAAATGGGTAGGAGCTGAAAATGCTTACTAACAAAAAGATATAGATAGCAGTATAAAACAAATACTATCCAATCTGTGGTGTGAGATTGATCTTGGGTTTCAGTGCTCTGAAAACGAAATGATTAAGGGATTGAAGTGAAAAGAGTTGATTTTGTTAGATAGGGAAGAGAGTGGGGACACAGAGAGAGAGAGAGAGAGATTGCTTTTCCACTTCTGCGAATGGCATAAGGGCTGGTGCCTGTATTTTGTATTCGTGTACTTATGGATAGGATTTGCTTGAAATGCCCCTATTCTTGCAGTGTTGTTACGAAAATACTGTTTCGTTGACTTGATCTGGCGGTGTTAAAATTTCTTTTTGGAAAAATTATGTAAAAGTGGGTTTTGGGATAAAACTTTTGGGGATTGTGGGTTTTTTTAAAAAACTTGTGAAAAAGGGGGGTCACTTTTGAAAATCTCTAAAAAGGGGGATTAGTCGGAAAAAAAAGGTTTTTTTTAAACCTGACTTTTCCATTTCACAAATTACCCCTCCTTTTGTTTGTTTCTGTATACAAAACTTTTGGAAATCACGGTTTGAAACCGCGACTTTAAAGTGAAAATCGCTATTTAGTAGAAAACGCGGTTCAAAACTACGATTTTAAATAAAAAACGTGGTCAAAATCACGACTTTAAATAGAAACGTGGTTCAGAACCACGTTTTCAATTTTTTTTTCATTTTCTGCGTAATTTAAAAGGAAAAACATTTATATATATACTAAAAACATTGTTTAAAACCGCAATTTCTACTTTGAAGTTGTGGTTTCAATCTGATTTCCAAAAGTGTTGTATGCATAGACAAACAAAGGGAGGGGTAATTTTAAATGGAAAAGTCAGGTTTAAAAAAAACATTTTTTTCCCGACTAATCCCTTTTTTCAGAAATTTTCAAAAGTGACCCCCTTTTTCACAAGTTTTTTAAAAAAACCCACCATCCCCAAAGTTATCCCAAAACCCACTTTTTACATAATTTTCCCTTTCTTTTTAGCTATTCAGAGTAGGGTAGCAATGAACGCGGTTCAGTTTGGTGGTTAAACTGTATATCATACTGTTATTCCTCGATTTGAAAATTTTTGAACCAAATTGAACTAAACACTATCGGTTTAAACAGTTCGATTTGGTCGAATTGGATCGATTTGTGCCCATTTAAAAAAAATTCCATTTGCAAACCTATTATTGAATCCAAATGTTATTCAAAATTAAAGTTATAGTTTTCCTCTAAATTGCACGTAACATCGTTACATTCAATAACTAAAAACTTGTATTATTATATGGTTTAAATATTGTTCAAGACATGTTAAAAAACATATCTATAACTAGACTTTTGTGTTATAACTGCTTTCATTATTTTCTTTTTTTTAAGGTTTTGTTTATTTATATTTGCTTAGTAAAATGTATATAAAAATTATCAATGAATGTAACTAACAATATATTAATATATCATAGGTTGGTTCGGTTTGTGATTGGTTTCAAAAAAGTGAACTGTGAACCGAACCGAATTGAAGTTGATTTGAGAAATGTCAAATACCAAACCATTAAGATCTTTGGACGGTTCATATTGGATTGGTTCGTTTGAGCGGTTCGGATCGGTTTGAACGGTTTGATGCTCACTCCTAACGCAAAGGTAGACGCGACGGTCCTACACTTTGTTAAAGACAACCAAATCAAGGTAAATTGGTATATTGAACCACACCTCGATTAAGGGATTATTGCATCCTCGGCCCCTCGGATTTTGGGAGTCACATTTCGTTAACAGATGAATAAATTATTCCATGCAGCTTGAGTAGTACAAATGTGAAAGTCAAGTCGTGCTTTATATGTCAAGAGCATTACATTCATCCCTCGACTCTCTAATACCTAGATATGGTAATTTTAGTGCACCCCCTAGATATCTCACCCGCCTTGATTTTACATGAACATATTGTTTTTTACTTCGATTGGGTAACGAGACAAGTATAATAGTAAAATTTTAAACCCGCACCAGGAGTTGGTCGGGTTTGGTAATTAGTCTAACTGTCGCGGTACCCGACCAGTCCCGTTGACTCGTACCCACCTCGTACATTATATATGGTAGTTTTGATCTTGACTTGGATATAATCATGTTGTTCAATCTCAGCCGTCCATCTCCACTAATATAGATATGGACAAAACCCTACACACACTTTCTCCTCTTTCTCTTATATTTTCCTTCGCATCACATTCACCTTTCACTTCTTCTCTGCGATGCATCACTAGAACGGGCACCCCCTCCATCGTCCACCTTCCACCCATACCACATCACTGACCTTACCACTTCCATCTGTCCACCATCCATCGAACTGTCATCATCCACGGTTGCATCGTGATTACATCTTCTCTCTCTTCATCGTCATCGTCCAGATTGTAGCTCAATTGAGGTAAGCAATACTGTTCACGAGTTTCTAGTCGAAGATTCATCTCGCCCTCTGTAAATGGAAATCTACTTGAAAGTACATGGGATAGAATCTAAGTTGAAATCAGTCGATTATGTCCCAAACAAGTCTTATCTACTATAGCTTGTTGAAGAAGAATGCGCTCAGGACCAAGAATTATCCCTTAACTTTGATAGATTAGCCATTGCCTTTGATTTGAACGTTTAAGTCCATCCTAAACTATTTGAATTGTGAAGAATCTCCGTGTTTGCGGGGACTGTCACACTATTTTTTCTAAGCTCATATCTACGCTTTACGGTAGGAAGACACAATTAAGACATCGGTATCGATTCCATCATTTCAGAGGAGGGATTTGCTCGTGCATGGATTATTGGTGATTTTAAGATCTTGCTGCTTATACTGGCACAAAGATATTTTTTGCTTTGTGTAATTATTCAGAACTAATTTGACTCTAGTGATGTAATCTACTAATCTCTCTTTTGAGAGTTTGGACATTGATTTGATTTTTGTTCCATTCTCCTTTTTGTAAAACAGTTTTACAGATTAAAAGTCGATTATTTCTCAAAAGAGGTCGGGAGCAGATTGGGTCAGAATTGGATTTTTTATAGTCTCAAAATAGGTCATGACGGATCGGGGTGGGTCGGATTTTTTGACAGGCTGTAGGTTCAGGGATGGTATTCCCATCCCTTGACCCAGTGGTGGGGTGGGGCAGAGTCAGCATTGTGTATTAGGGCTACTGGACATGCTGTAGGATTAGGGATGGTATTCCCATCCCTTGACCCAGTGGTGGGGTGGGGCTGAGTCAGAGTTATGTATTAGGGCTACTGGACAGGCTATAGGATCAGGGATGGTATTCTCATCCTTTGACCCAGTGGTGGGGTGGGGTGGGGCGGAGTCAGAGTTGTGTACTAGGGCTACTGGACAAGCTGTAGGATCAGGGATGGTATTCTCATCCCTTGACCCAGTGGTGGGGTGGGGCGGAGTTAGAGTTGTGTATTAGGGCTAGTAAGGCAGGTAAGGATCTTGTAAAATCCACATCCAACCTGCTGCATCGCCATTCCTACCTATACCTATCTAATTTGTTTAAGGGCGTTATAAATTACAAAATGTGAGAGGCAACAGATGCAATACTTCATAAAATAAGGGTATATGAGTGTAATTTATTAAAAAAAAGAGGGTTCTAACTTTGGTTCCATTTTGGTCCTTTGATGTTATGCATGTTTTTCTTTGCTTTTAGTCGTGAAACTATTAATTTTTTTGTTTGAGCCCTTCAAACTATTCATCATTTTTATTCTAGTCCTTCCGTTATTATTTCTTGTAAAGGTGAACATGTCATGGTCACTTTTGCACTTTTTGATGGGTACTTTGTCAAAGTTTAGCCATCTACTCGTTTTGGACCATCTTCTGCTTTTGTATCTGCCTCTCTATCTCTTACACACAATACATGCACCCTGTGACGAATCACCTCTGAAAAAGACTAATGTGTCTGTCTTGAGTCGCCATTTTAAATTTTAAGTTAAATAGATAGCTAACATGGAAAACAACAAAAGTTACGGTTCAACTCTTGATTGTCCAATTAAACCTTCTAACTTATGAAATCGAAGATCCAAACCCGAGACCTAATTTATGTGATAGAAAGGTGTTTGGGACTCTGTTATATCCTAAACGGTCTCTAATTTGATTTATTGTGATTTATCATTCCCAATACAAAAATTATCCAAAACATATGCAAATAATTGTAAAACAAGACCTAAGGTAAAACTAAAATTGTTTGAATTCGACAATAAGGGTCTAGTGCCTACGTATCCAATCGGATAAGTCGGAACCAAAATCTCATAGTTTAACCAACGCTAAAGAAGGCGACTTCCATCTAAGTCTATGGGTTCTTAGAACCTAGCTCAATTTACTTCTCGTTGACTATTTTTAGAACTCTTTTTGATCAACTCTTCAAGTTGCTTTAGATTTCTAATAGAGACATAAGTCTAATCTTAATAGAATTTTAATCCTAACCAATTTCTCCTAATGGAAAGTTTAGAAAACTTTTTTTATCATAGACCAAAACTCGGTCATAGGAAAGGAAAATCTAAAATATAACTACTCTACTCTAATCTAAATGATGCAAAAGAACGGTGAAAAATTGTACGTCTCGACCTAGACTGTCTGGCTGTCGATTCTGAATTATCCACGATGCTCGACTGGTAGACATGCAAATATTAGTATTTTAGTAAACTTCTCTCACTATAAGAGAATCTGTCTATGACAACGGACTGAAACCTGTCGCAAAAAGATTCTTATAGGTAAAGGTTGGGTCTGTCGGTAAATACCTTTCACGACGGACCTTTACCCATGGATTATTACTGACAAAAAATCCATCGCTAAATGTCTTTTCAAATTTTTTTCCATTTCTCTCGTGTTTTCTAATAGCCTTTAAAATGAAGAAACCCTAACTAACCACTCTCTTCTTTTGTTGTGATCAGCCACACACCTTCCCCCCACATCTCTATCTCTCTCTCCCTCCTAAAACATCCACCTCTGCCCCCCACCTCCCACGCCACCACCCCTAGCACAAAGCTTGGATATGGTTTCCTTATTGGAGATCCATGGATCAAAGACGATATCTCCCCATGGCCTTTCGCCTCTAAAAGTGTTCCCTCTCTCACATTTTCTGCCTACCTCCAACGCTACCCACCCCTGTAGCCGCGTGCCACCACTTTGCTGCTGCTCCCCCTCCTTGTGTGCCACCGTGTCATGGGTTGCCTCTTGGCACCAACCATGATAAGCACTACGCCCATGCGCCCGCCTAGCACAGCGCCCCTGCGCCCATCCAGCACAGCGCCCATGCGCCCACGCGCCCATGCCTACCTAGCACTTGCAAGCTCATCAAGCCCCGCGCCCATGGGACCTTCAAGCACAGTGCCCGGGCGCACGACTGTAGTGCCCCTACACGTCGTAAGCCAACCGTGAAGATTTAAAGATCCAGGCGTGCATGTTTGCTCAATTTTGGTGGAGATCACCCTTGTATATATTTAGGTTTCCCTGTAAATTTTCAAGTCATTCCGAGTTGTATTTATCAAAAAATGGGCACTATGACTACTCGCACATAAAAACGTCTACTACTGTCACTTTGAATTTTCCACTTAGTGGTACTATATGGGAGGTTATCTAGTCTTGCGCCAGACACTCATACCCGAGAGTCCCTTGCTTTGTTTTAGCTTGTCTGTCTAGCTTGATTGTACATTGTGGATGTAAACAAAGCCTTTTCTAAGTTGTAATGATGCTATTGAAGTAATGAGAATATTTGTGACCTTTTTGCCCTCGTGTTGAAATCTACTCTTTGTGCACTGTTTTATGCAATGTTGATGCACTATTGACTATAAACTGTTGGGATTGGTTGGCGGACTCTTCTTGCAAGCGGAAAGACGAGTGCCACACATGGTTTCCTTTGTCCCATCAAGGGCCACCGTGTGTCAGGTGGTATCAGAGCCACGGCTGCCCAAGGAACCGTGGCTTTAGCCAAAATTGTGGGATAGTTTGTTGGAAAAACTATGGCCAACTCAAAAGAGAGAATCGATGCTTTCGAAGCACGAATGGCGGACATGTTCAGGAGTGACCATCATGCTTAAGGATCGAGTGGAGCTTCCTAATGGGGTAGTGGTTAACACACCCACAGTGGGTGTAGAGCACTCATCGAGGCCCCGGGTGCTAGAGCCCAGAGTTACGGGGGAGGCCGTGATGCCAAGGAATTAGAAAATTTCCTTTTCGATATGGAACAATATTTTCGAGCCATCAGAGTAGACTCAGAAGAGACGAAGGTCTCGATGGATGCAATGTACTTGGTTGAGGATGCCAAGTTATGGGGGCGGAAGGAGTACGCAGAGATCGAAGATGGGTCTTGCTTAATAAACACATGAGAGATACTCAAACACGAGTTGAAGAGTCAGCTTTTCCCGGGGAACACTGCATTCAAAGCGAGGAAAGCATTGTTAGAATGCAAGCACACCAGGTCGATCAGAGAGTATTGCCAGACATTTTTAGCCATGATGTTGGACATCAGCAACATGTCCGCAGTCGACAGACTCTTTTTCTTCTTCATGGAAGGGTTGAAACCATGGGCTTGTACCGAGCTTGGTGAACAACCCTAATGAAGCCATCATCACTTTCGAGAGCCTTTCAGATTACAACTTTAAACCATAGAGACCCCCTAAGAGGGGAAATCCAAGTAGGACCAATGCTGGCAAGAAACTAGGGGGTCAAGTGCCAAACCAAAGTTAGAGTGGAAAGAGCAACTGGGCTTTAAATTCTTCCACCCAACTGAAAAGTAGAGTCGGGTTCAAAGCCAAGTCTGATGCTAGCACCAGTGGAGAAGTGAAGAAACCTCCCTTCAGGGGTTACTTTTTATGCCAAGGGCCGCATGTGATCACTACTTATCCGCAGAGACAGATGATGAATGCCTTCTTTGACAACGTTAGGCATGTGCAATGAGGAAAACAACCTAGCTCTCAGTCAGGGTAGGCACCAACATATGAACAGCCATACACACAAGACTATGAAGAGGAAGACGCTGTTGAGGCCTTTCCTCAGTGGTGTAATGATGTGACAACACAGGTGGGGAACCCATAAGAGGACTTGATTGGGGAAAAACCTAAAGACATGCCGCCGAAGAAAAATGGTGATGTACCAGGGAAAGGCTTGATGTATGTGGACATCAAGGTTAGTGGGAAGGCCATCAGGGCAATGGTGGGTACATGAGCTACACATAACTACATTTCTAGTACTGAAGTGGAAAGACTGGGTCTAACTCTCGAAAAATGGTGTGGACGGGTAAAAGCTATCAATTCTGTCACACAACCAGTAGCTGGTATAACTAGATCCGTATTGTTAAAGATTGGCCTATACGAAGGAAGGACCAAATTTTCAGTAGTCACCATCGATAACTTTAAGCTAATCCTTGGATTGGAGTTCTTGCGCGACACGAACACCACAGTGATGCCGTGCACCAACTCTCTGGCCATGCTTGGGAGTAAACCTTGTGTCATCTCGACCATATCTCCTAGAGCTGGAGAGCGTTCTATTTCAGCCTTGCAGTTGAAGAAAGGATTAAAATGGGACGAAACAAACCTACCTTGCCATGTTACGATGGGATGAAATTGAAGAATTATCAGGACCATTACTCAGAGAAGTTAAAATGATATTAAACGACTTCGAGGATATGATGCTCGATGAGTTACCGAAGATATTACCACCCAGAAGATCAATTGACCATGAGATCGAGCTCGTGCCGGGCGCGAAGCCACCGGCCTGAGCTCCCTATCAAATGTCACAACCCGAACTTGTCGAACTCAGAGAAAAAACAATTGACAGAGTTATTAGATACGAGTTTGATCACTCTAGCAAAGTCCCCCTACTGTGCACCAGTCCTCTTTCAAAAGAAACAAGATGGTTCCCTCTGAATGTGTGTGGACGACATGGCATTAAACAAGGTGACCATTCAGAACAAGTATCATATCCCCTTAGTTGGTGATTGATTTGATCAGCTCAGTAAGGCAAGTGTATTCACCAAGTTGAACTTGAAGTCTGGGTATTGGCAGGTTTGGATCACTGAAGAATATGAGGCGAAGACGACTTGCGTCACCATATATGTTGTGTATGAGTTCCTGGTTATGTCGTTTGGTCTAACCAACGCCCCGGCCATGTTTTGCACTTTGATGAATCAGGGTTTGCGAGACTACACTGATGATTTTGTAGTGGTGTATCTTGATGATATTGTGATCTATAGTTCTAGTATGAAGGAGCATCTGGAACACTTGAGGAAGGTGCTTAGCCGATTGAGGGAGCACGAGTTATATGTGAAGCTGTCAAAATGCACTTTCGTGCAGGACTAAGATTAAATTCTTGCGTCATGTGATAGAACAGGGTCAGATAAGGATGGACTCAGCCAAAGTTCAAGTCATACAGGAGTGGCAGCCGCCAACTAATGTTTCCGAACTGAGATCATTCCTAGGATTCACCAACTACTACATGAAGTTTGTCCGAGACTATTCAAGGATGGCCCATCCCCTAACTGAATTACTGAAGAAGAATAAAGTTTGTGAATGGTCCAAGGAATGTCAATCGGCCTTTTCGGCCATGAAGCAACCCATGTTAAAAGATCCAGTACTTACACTCCCGGATGTGTCCAAGTCCTTCGAAGTTCATACAGATGCTTTCGACTTTGCATTAGGAGAGGTTCCAATGCAAGAATGTACTCTGTGGCATACGAGAGTAAGATGCTCAATGAGGCAAAACGTCGCTACACTACTCATGAGAAAGAACTACTTGTAGTAGTCCATTGTCTTAGAGTTTGGAGGCACTACCTACTCGGCTCAAGCTTTGTAGTGCGGACAGACAACACTGCAGTGAGCCACTCTTTAAGTCAATCCAAGCTCACTTCTAAGTAGACCAGATAGCACGAACTTTTGGCATAGTTTAACTTTATGCTTGAGTACAGGGCAAGCTCAACCAACAGTGTAGTAGATGCCCTAAGCAGAAGAGCCGAACTAGATCAGTTGGCTTTGACAGCCATCAATGCTATTGTTAGGGCAGACAATCGAGTTACTATCAACATTGGAAAGAAGTTCAAGAAGGCCCTCACCAATGACTCAGTAGCTCAACAACTATTGAAACTGGTCGAGAGCGGTAAAACCCAACAGTTTTGGCAAGAAGATGGTTTGCCGATGATGAAAGAAAGACGTGTGTACGTCCTCAGAGTTAATGATTTGAGACGAACATAGATTCAAGAATGCCATGACACCCTTTGGGCAGGCCACGCCGGTGGGGAGAGGATGCTGACTCTCATTCAACAGGGTTATTACTGGCCCCAAATGGGGGATCTGTGCAGGAATATGTGAAGACATGCCTCACTTGTCAACAGACAAGGTAGAGCGTAGAAAAAGAGCCGGTTTACTACAATTGTTGTTAGTTCCCATGAGACCGTAGGAGAGTGTATCGCTGGACTTCATCACTGGTTTGCCAAAGGTTGAAGGCTTGGGCACAATTCTGGTTGTTGTGGATCGGTTTAGCAAGTGCGCAAGCTTTATTTCCGCACCAAAGTATTGCTCGGGCGAAGAGACAACACAACTATTTTTCAAATATGTGGTGAAGTATTGGGGTATGCCTGAAGACATTATCAGTGATCGGGACTCCTGCTTCACTAGGAACTTTTGGATTGAACTCTTCAAGTTATTCGGATCCCAACTTTCAATGAGTTCAAGCTATCACCTGAAATCAGACGGTCAGACGGAGTGTTCAATTCCATGCTAGAAGAGTACCTCCGTCATTTCATCAATACAACACAGAAAAATTGGGTAAAGCTGCTAGATATTGCCCAACTATGCTTCAACTCACATAAAAGCTCTTCGATAGGAAATAGTGCTTTTGAGATTGTGAATGGTCAGCAGCCGTTGTTACCTCATAAAGTGAAAGTCCCCAACACAGGAAAGTCTCCAAGGGTCGTTAGCTTCAGCGAAGAATGGAGGCAGAATATTAGTCTAGCTCATTCCTATCTGGAGAAAGTAGCCAAAAGAATGAAGAAACTCGCTGACAAGAATATGAGATATCAGGAGTTCAACGTGGGCGACAAAGTTATAATTAAGCTATTGCCACAAGACCGTAAATTCTTAAGGGGAAGAGACCTTTGCATTCTACAAAAATATGAGAGACCCTTGACTATGGTAAAGAAGATTGGCAAGATGGCTGACAAGGTCGCCCTGCCACAATGGTGGAACCGCCATCTCCATCTCGTCTTTCACGTCAGCACGCTGAAATCATTTTATGAAGACGCAGCAGACCCTTCAAGGGGAGAAATCAAGAGTCCCGGACTCAAACCCAAAGCAACAGGAAAACGCGTTGCCAAATCTATTCTAAATGATAGAGTGATTACAGCATCCCGCAAGCACCATCAGGAGTACCTGGTCAAATGCCAGAGTTATACCGAAGAAGAGAACACCTGGGAAAGAGCAGCAGACTTATCATCCAACAACAACAAAATTGAAGCCTACCCACATGCAGAAGTTGACGAAGGCATCAACAGATCTAGTGGGGGAGAATTTCATGGGCTGCCCTTTGGAACCAACCATGATAAGCACTGCGCCCCTACGCCTGCCTAGCACAGTGCCCTTACGCCCGCCTAGCACAGCGCCCCTGCGCCTATCCAGCACAGTGCCCATGTGCCCTCCCAGCATAGCACTTGCAAGCTCATCTAGCCCCGCGCCCATGCGTCCCTCAAGCATAGCGCCTGTGCGTCCGACTGTAGTGCCCGTGCACGCCATAAGCCAACCGTGAAGATTTGAAGATCCAGGCGTGAATTTTTGCTCAATTTTGGTGGAGATCACCCTTGTATATATTTAAGTTTTCCTGTAAAATTTCAAGTAATTCCGAATTGTATTTATAAAAAAAAGGGCATTATGACTCCTCACACATATGAACGTCTACTACTGTCACTTTGAATTTTTTTCTTAGTGGCACTATATGGGAGGTCATGTAGTCTTGTGCCAGAAATCCATACTCAAGAGTCCCTTGCTTTGTTTTAGCTTGCATGTCTAGCTAGATATGATTGTGCATTATGGATGCAAACAAAGCCTTTTGTAAGTTGTAATGATGCTATTTAAGTAACGAGAATCTTTGGGACCGTTTTGTCCTTGTGTTGAAATTTATTATTTGTGCACTGTTTTATGCAATGTTGATGCATTGTTGACTATAAACTATTGGGATTGGTTGGTGGACTCTTCTTGCAAGCGGTAAGACGAATGCCACACATAGTATCCTTTGTGCCATCAAGGGCCACCGTCTCTCACACCGCTTCGATGTCGCCGTCGAAACGGCGCCTCCACCACGCCGCTAAGGTTGAATCTTAATGAAGTGGAGATCCGAGGCAAGTTCGACAGGTTAACCCATGATTCTTTTTGAACTTATAGATTAATATAACTTTGTGTTTCAAAGGGATGACCATAATATTCAATTTTAAGGTTATTCTCTGAGCATATTTAGTCCTTTTTTTTGTTTGATTAAGTTCCATACTTGCTATATTTCATCTTCACACATTCATCGTAACTGAGATGAATTTGGTTTTTGCGTTTTTCATGTATTTCTAGTTAGTTCTACTTCTACCCGTTAGTATAACTTCTAAGTTGCAAATTTACTCAATAGATTCCAGGCCCTTCAGGAGAAATTACTGGTCTTGCATTACCTTGTCATCTATTAACATAATTGGTTAACTTGTTATGATTCTAAAGATACTTCTATGAAAGAGTTGACCTGCCCCTACTGGACTTGTTTAGGAGCCTACCAAGATGCATTTAGATTAGCTCTGCCTAGAATGAAGTATATCTTCGGGTTAAATACACTTTAGTACCCCAAAAGTATACGAAAATCTCACTTGAGAGCTCAAATGTTCAATTTTTACATTTAACGGTTTATAGTTTCAATTACGCAATAATTAAGTACTTTCGTCCAAAATCCCTAACTTTGGAATGAATCTATCAGGCACAAAATCCTCTGCACATATTTGGTTTTTCTCTTTTTTTCACTTCTTCTTCCATTTTAGATGATAGACTCACCCGTTGCCTCATCTGATCACCCATCACCCACCCCACCCTACCCCGCCTAGCTAGGCCTTTGCCAAGCCCCACCCACAGTCGAATTACACACACACACAAAGCCGTTCAACTCGTTCTCTTTTGCCGCACATGCCACCAACATAACCAAACGCCGCCGCTATCGCGAGACCACCATTTCCACCTCCACAAACTTGTCGTCCGACTCCTTCTCCTCTGCCACAAACCACACGCTCCCCCCCCCCCACCGTCGTCTCCTCCGACCACCACTCGTGGTGCTACCTTGCCACCCTTAAACTCTCTTCCCTACTACCTCCACCCTCACCACGGCCACCGAAATCCATTTCTCTATCGATTCACCCCTAACGAGCGGCCTGTTAAACCCGATGTCACCATTTTTACTAGACAAGAGCCAATTTAGCTTTACCCTTTTCGAGATGATGGCCAATGAGCAAATTTTTTGGCCTAGCCTAGATCTATTTCTTGGATCCGATATGTGTGTGTCGTGTGTGTGTGTGTGTGTGAGAGAGAGAGAGGGAGAGGGAGAGGGAGAGCGAGAGAGAGAGAGAGAGCATGTGCGTGTATTTTGGCCGTTAGAGGGGATTGGGCAAGTGGCCGGCTGGGTGGGGAGGAGTGGGGTGGGTGAGGGGGCGGGTGGGTCTGTGTTAAGAAGAAGTGAAAATTTAAAAAAGAGAAGAGAAAGACCAAACTTATGCAGACGAGTTTGCCCCTGATGGATTGTTCCAAAGTTAGGCATTTTGGACGGAAATACTTACTTATTGCGTAATTTAAACTACAGACCCTCAAATGTAAAAATCAAACATTTAGACCCTCAAGTAAGATTTCCATATACGTTTGGGATACTCAAGTATATTTAACCCTATATCTCCTCACTCTCGTTTCCATATTATGCTGTTGAATCTGGTAGGTGTAAAAGAAAACAACTGTGATTGAACTGGTAGGTGCAGAAAAGGGATGAAATATGCGCATAGAACTTCGTGATTAATCCAATTGCGTCTGTATTTGATCGGATGTTCGGTGGAAGATCCAAAGGTTCTAACAATGATAAGGGGCTATACGTTAGGCTGAGCCCTTTTGCCTGGTTCTGACCCCACCTCATTGAGGCATCTAGCAGGAGGTGAGTTTATTGACTCTCTTCATGCCAATCTATTCATATCAATGCATAGAGTAATACCGATTTGGTTTGTATGAGAACTATGATTTGAGTTACCTTTTTGTAAGGCTGTAAGGAGAGTTTAAATAAGTGTTAGAAGAAAAAGTCATTACAAAAGACAATAACACCATGTAGGCTGAATCGTTACACTAAAATTTTGACATATCAATTGTTTTTCGTCTTCGTTCTTAATTTTAATTTCATGCCTTCGACTACTCGTCGTGTTCTTCACCTTTTCGTTATTTAGTTGTCAACTAATTCCTTAAATTCCAAAACACCAATTCCAATCCTGAAAAGTTACCTTACAAACTTGATCAGTTGAAGTATCTTATAACTGGTCATGAAATTTACAAGTGAAGCTCTTGGTATGAAGCATTAATTCCTAAGTGTAGAAAATTCTAAATATTTCTGTTAAGGCAGTGGTGTCATGGATTTGCTTGTTGTACTAGCTCACATCTTTCCTTGCTAGTAAAGGGTGGTAGTTCTTACATAATGGGGCAAAGGGTGTCATGGATTTGCTTGTTATAATAGCTCAAATATGTTCTTATTAGTAAAAGGTGGTAGTTCTTACATCATAAGTACTAGTGGTGGATCCAACGTGACATGATTGTGGTTCTATGTTATTTGAATAAATGCACAACTTCATCACAGGTCATAGCAGTTGCGACTTCTCGGATTAAACCTAATTATATCAACTCCCTCCCTGCGAATTAGAAATGGGAATTGGTGGTTACAAAAATTGCAACATGTTATCTTTAAGAAGACGATGTGGAAAGAAAGAACTTCGGAACTCACAGCTAGCATTTCGGTATCATTTTGTTGGAATAAAGTTCTTGGCTTATATCTTTTATGCTTCGATGGAACTTGTAATTTTGTTTTGAGATTTGTACGATATGATCTATTATATTTAGTGAACATCTAATTTTGATAGTTGAGCATTGAGTACGTGTTAGGTGGTGGTGTATGACTTTAATCTTATTTATATTACTTAAAATTTGATAAAGAATGAATGCTAGCCTAAAGAATGAAATCATTGTTAGATTGGTTGGTTACGATTAATGCTCGATGGAAGATTAATAAAAAATAAAAAATATTTTTGTACTTTTAGCTACACACATATAGCAACGAAATTCCGTCATTAAAGGTATTTCAAATGAATCAGACGTGGTTTTAGCGACAAAAATATGTCACCAAAGGCTTCCTTGTTTAAATTAGGTACGAGATGTCCTTTTCAATGTAGACTTTCACTTGGGCTAAATCCAAAGAAGTTGACCAACCTCTTGGACTAAGACCACTAGACTGGGCCACTAAGCTATGGAAACTGGGCTTGAACAAATAATTAAAATAAAACTTAACACTATTAAGCCTATACTAGATAAAAAAAAAACAATTAAGTGAAATAATAAACATATATAATAAGGCCTAGAAAGAAGGGGTCTACACTCCCCAGCATTCATTTTACATTGAGAGTAGCATCCCTGATTCGGTAGAGAAATAGGCATGTCTCTTCGAGACACCATGATTGAAGAATCGCATCCAACGAATCCCCCAAACCCAGATCCTACAGGGGAACCACCGCCAAACCTAGGGCCTACTCAACTGTAATCTTCCAAGAACACCCTCCTCCGCCATCTATCATGTGAATCCACAGAGATGGAGGTTGAATTTGAACCACCGAGTGATGACGAAGATACCTTTCCACATGCCGAAAATAGGCAGGGCAGCAGCATTCCCAGAATCTCCCTACCACAAAATCTCAAAGTCAAAATTCGCAAACCATGGCAGCAAACTCTTATCATTAAATTGGTGGATGCCATTTATACTACATCACACCTTAACAACCGACTACATGGAATTTGGCAACCTTCTGGGCAAATCCATCTTATTGACCTGACCAACGGCTTCTATTCTTTCAAGTTCGATGCAACGACTGACTACTCAAAAGTGCTAGAAAAGGGGCCATGGTTCATTGGTACCAGCTACCTATCAGTTCAACAATGGACACCTAACTTCAATCCTCAATCGATAAACATCCAAAAACTGGCAGTGTGGATCAGACTAAACAACCTACCGATGGAATATTTTGATCGTGATGTTTTATTACTCATTGGAAAGGAAACAGGTACACCTCTTCGAATTGATTCAATCCCTTAAGAAATCACAATAGGGCGTTTCGCAAATAATTTGTGTGCAAATCGACATAGAAAAGCCACTCACAAACAATATTCAAATTGGGAAGCATCTTCAAAGTATACAATATGAAAACTTACCGGTAATCTGCCGCCGATGCAAATTACTGGGCCATGCCACAGACTTCTGCAAACAACGGAGCGGAGTGGAATCGGCGACGCCATCCCTCCAATCTGACAGATTAGATCCACGAATGGACGTGGTATCACAACCAAAAAATACAACAGACGCTGGCACCTGGACCATCGTCACCAAACAGAGATATATACCGAAAGGAAGAAGGCCAAACGTCGGTGTACAGACAGAAGCCCGAACGGAACAGTTGCCGCCGAAACATCAATCAAGGAACACGAGTATCGCTGCCCGAACCACCGGTAAATACAAAGTCAACGACCGAGCAAGGATATCTCAGTGACGGATCTGGCCCTATGAAGGAAATAGTGAATACGGTACACACCGAAAACCTCCAGGGGGACCCACATACGCAGTTGTCGCTAGAGCCAGAGAAGGCTGCTCACACACCGACCACAAAAGAGAAAAAAATAATTAACTTTCAGTAAACACTGAAAAGTTTAGCCCGCACACCCTAAAAATGGGTAAATCAAACAAATGCATACATATGTGGGCGAAAAACACCATAGCTAACCACCCTCTCCAACAAATGACTTTTATCCAATCCTCAGCAAACCCACGACTATACACCACTACAAATTCTACCATGGACTGCACTTCTGTTCAACCAGCACCCCCAAAATCCCCTGTAACCCTCAAAACTCCTGCCACCACACAGCCGTCACCCCCCAAATCCAGGACATAACCACGATCATACCCCCTAGCCCAGTTTATAAATCCCTCTGGTAACCAACCTGTGTTTCCACAGCCTGATAATCCTAACAATGCTACCTCATCAGATCCTCTGCCCAATTCCATGTCGCCCTCATGCTTCCCCATCACAGAATAGTCAAGAGGCGATCTCCCACCCCCAACCCCACCTCAGCCCCACCTTTTTGGCCCGTCATGGACACACCATTCTCCACCACCCTCTAGCCCATGTGATCCACCAACGCCAAATAGCATAATTGAACATAACTGTAGCCTTCCTTACGGTTCCCTTACACCCTCTCTCTCTCCGTTTCTATGACCCTAATCTACCACCCCACCACCGATGAAACCCCCACAGGTTCCTCTACCAACCCCGATACCTCGTTGCACACACCCTTATCGTCAATCAAACCAACCCCTCCTAAACCTGAACCTTACACCCTCTCTCTCGGGAATCCATCTTAGTCACCAACCACTAGTACACCAACACCTGAACCCCAACCATGCCCTCCCGAAAAATTCTCCAACACCATCCCAGATCATGACCCCTCCAACTTTCTCACTTGGGAACACCCTCCAAAGGCCAACAATTTTGTGCACCTATCGCAGGCGCTTGAGAAACCTCAACCGCAACCGACTAGCCAACCAACAACACTCTTGGACCCTTTTCCATCACCCAATAGCCGAGAACCGCTATCTTGCACTTGACAATCTCGAATTACAAACCACCGCAGATCAAGAATCATTGACAAACATCCTTTTCTCGCACATCACCCTTCCTATCACCGTTACTGCCATGTTTTGCGATGTGCCCGAAACAACTCTGACGACTTACTCTCTTCATGCATATAAAATCAAGGTGAAGACTGGGGAACACTTTCTCTGACCAGGTTGGACATCCATCAATCTGGAACCGCACAACAGTCCCATGCAGTATGAACCTCGAGACTATCCCAACCCAAAAATTATGAATTGCATCGCATGGAATTGCAATGGCGCCGAAAATAGGCACTTCAGTATGCATGTTCGAGACCTGAAACAACGTCACAAACCTAAATGATGATTCTATTGGAAACGAAGATCACGACAGCCGAGGCTGATCGCATTGCAAGCACCTTTGGCTTCGCAAAGAATCACCGCATAGATGGAAATGGCTACCATGGAGGGATTTGGATGCTATGGCACCCACACAAAGTGTAGATACACGTCGTGCATGAGTCGCCACAAGCTCTCCATGCTGTGGTTCAGGTAAGTAACTCTCCCCCATGGTTTCTATCTACTATATATGCTTCCCCTGTTAATCATATGAGAGATTACTTATGGAATGACTTGATGCATCTGAAATTTTCCATTAATCTGTCTTGGCTTCTCATGGGAGATTTCAATGAAATCTTAAATCAATCTAAAAAGAAAGGGGGGGGGGGGGGCACGTTTAGAGAAAATCAATCTAGGGGTCTTACTGGAATAATTGAACACCTAAACCTCATTGACTTGGGCTTTCAGGGTCAGCCCTATACTTGGACCAATCGCCGTCATTTTAGAAGGGATCATATTCTGGAACGGCTTGATAGAGCTTTGGCTACTGATTATTGGATTCAACGTTTCCCTCACTCTTCCATTATCCACCTCCAAGGAACTCACTCTGACCATCACCCCCTTTTGTTACGTACACATGGTTCTCATAAAACCTATATTGATAAACCTTTTTGCTTTGAATCGGCCTGGTTCTTGCACCCGTCGCTTCATCCGATGATAAAAAAAGTCTTGGAATAACCTTATAGGAAACCATGAATTTCTTTGTAAAATTCAGGCCCTCACTGAAAGCCTAAAAGCCTAGAAGAATCATGTTTTTTGGGATATTTTCCGAAAGAAAAAAAGACTTTTGGCCAGGCTAGCTGGAATCCAAAAAAGTCTAGCTAGCCATGCCTCCCCTTTCCTGTTCAATCTAGAAACTGATCTTCAGGAACATTTCAATGCCATTTTGGCCCTTTTGGCCCAAGAGCATGAGTTCTGGAAGCTCTGTGCAAAAATTCAATGGGCTTGTGACGATGACCGTAACACAAACTTTTTTCACATATCAGTCATCAACCGGCGCTGTAAAAACAATGTAGTTCTTATTAAAAATTCAAATGATTGTTGGACTAAGGATGAAAATGAAATTTGGGACCTTTTCATAAACCACTTTCACACCCAGTCCACAGCTCACAATAACTTTTACTATAGCTGTGAGGAGGATCAAACTGAATCTTTAGATTACTGTCATCTAAAAGATACCCCAACTGACAATGAAATTATCCATGCTCTCTTTGATATGAGGCCAAATAAAGCTCCACGCCCGGATGGTTACCATCCCGGGGTGTTCAAAAAATGTTGGGATACGTTTGCCCCGGACGTTTGCAATTTTGTCAAAGCCTGCTTTCACTCCCAATCGGTGGCCTTAGACATAAACAAAACTCATATTTGCCTTATTCCAAAATAGCAAAATCCAAAAACTGTGTCTCACTTCTGTCCTATCAGCCTGTGCAATACAAACTATAAAATAGTCTCTCGCATTCTTGTAAACCGCCTGCATCTTGTCATTGAGAAACTAATCCATCCTAGTCAAACTAAATTTCTCAAAGGACGTCGTGCGGCCGAAAACATTATCATTGCAAATAAAATCCTCCATACCATCAGACATAAAAAGGTAAGGGGGGGGGGGGGGGGCTTTTTTTTGGCTAAATTAGACCTCGCTAAGGCTTACAACCATCTATCATGGGATTTCCTCTTTAGTACGCTCAAGAAACAAGGTTTTCCTTCTCAGACCATAAACCTCATCATGAATTGCGTCTCAACAGTTCAATATGTTGTTCTGTAGCGTGGTCAACCCTCGCCGTTCTTCACACCCTCGTGCGGACTCCAGCAGGGTGACCCGCTGTCACCTTATCTTTTTATCGTCTGCCTAAATGAGTTGTCTATCCTATTAAACTAGGCTGAGGAATCAAACCACATACGACGCATAAAGGTGGCTCTATCCAGAATGAGTATCTCTCACCTTCTTTTTGTCGATGATATCATGCTTTTTAGAAGAGCAATTAAGGAAAATGGTCAAAAGTTTATGAACCTGCTCAATTCCTTTAGCGCTAGTGCGGGGCTCCATATAAATGCTTCTAAACCAAAAATAATTTTTTCAAAAAACACTGCCCGAGACATCAGAGTTTTCTTTAAACAAACCACAAACCACCCGTTCACTGACAAATTTGACATTTACCTGGGGGTCCCGCTCACTTAGGGCCGCATTGTCAAAGATCAGTTCTCCCACATTTTGGAAAACTCCCGCACGAAGCTTGCTGCATGGAAAACGAAATGTCTTTCTTTTGTGTGGGTAGAACCATTCTTATAAAATCAGTGTTAAATGCCATTCATGTATATACTATGCAGGCATACATGATCCCTTCCACCGTTGCAAATAAACTTGATAGTTTAAGCAAAAAAATTCTCTGGGGTCACACTGAAAATGATCCTAAATGGCATGGCATAAGTTGGAATACCATCTCCCGTACACAAGATCTAGGGGGCTTGGTATTCGCCAGACAAATACCATGAATCACGCAATGTTCATGAACCTTGTTTGGCGCTTATGGAAAACTCCTAATGCTCTGTGGGCAAAAATTATCAAGGACAAGTACTTTCTCGTTGGGTCTATTTGGACAGCTACATCTAAGAACTCGGGGTCTCGCTTTTGGAAAAGTCTCATTTATGCTAGAGATCAAATGACAAAAATGGTTTGTTGGCGGGTGGGAAACGGGAACGATATTGCTTTTTGGCACGACAAATGGCTGCCTACGGGCACCATTAGATCTCAAATGATCGGTCCCATTCCTCGCGGCTTTGACAATCTGATCGCTAACAATGTCATCCATGAATGGTCTTGGAATACCAACGCCATCCAAAACCCGGTGCCCCCTATATCTTAAGCCATATCTTAAACATTCTGATTCCACTGTACCATAACCCTCTTGACCAGATCTTATGGCCCTTAGATCAGGGTGAGTGTTCGGTCACCTCCGCCTACAAAGCTTTAATGCCTACAAACCCTTCACCTCATAAGGACTGGAATTGGATTTGGAAACTCAACCTCCCTCCCCGGATAAAACTTTTCCTCTGGCGATGTAATCAACACGGCATTCCTGTTCGTTCGCGTCTCCCGTAGGTTACGAATAATCATTGTCCCCATAACTATGGTATGCGTGAGACCATTGATCATGCCCTTCGCCGATGCCCAACAATTCATCCGCTCTGGCAAAATTTAGCTCCTAAAAAAGTGCATCATTATTACAGACACTTTCCATTCCGTCTATAGTGTAAAGCCATGGAAAATCTCCACTCAGCTAAGGGACCCAATAATATACCTTGGCCCATTTTTTTCGGGTTCCTCTTATCCGTTGTCTGGCATAATCGAAACAAGCTCGCCATCCTTCATACGCCTTTCCCAACTCAGTAGACTATTACACATGAGACCATGATATTAGCTCAAGAATTAAGTGGAATCCTCCCCCAGAAGGATGGGTAAAACTAAACACTGATGGAAGCATAAACAGGCGCAAATATCGAGCTGGAGCGACTGCTATCATTCAAAACTCGAGAGGACAATGGCTCTCTGGCTGCTCTAGAAAGCTTACAACCCAAAACAGTCACACCGCCGAATGGTGGGCTCTTCGAGATGGTCACAATCTCGCATGGCAAACAATCATCGACATGTTATTTTGGAGATAGACGACATAAGTGTGGTCCAATTTTTGCTACATGATAAACACCCCCCCTATCCCGTTATTTGACACTTTTACTCTTGATTGCAGGGCTCTACTTAAACACCCTTGGTAGGTTCTTGTTTCTCACGCCTATCGAGAAACAAACTTTTGTGCGGATCAAATGGCTAAGCAAGCAGGTGATCAGCAGCATGCATACCATATACGGCAGCATGAGCCGATCTTTTTGTTAAACCTGTTGCAAAATGATATTAGTGGGAGAGTCACCACACGCTGTGTGACTCAAGGTTTATCTTAATGAAATAAAATCATCCTTTTCTCAAAAAAAAATAAAAAATAAATTTAACAATAACAATAACAATTAAAAATAGGGTTTGATTTTGACTTTCGTGAAATTTTTTATATTAATCATGGGGCTAAAATCATTAAGCAGAAGGGAAAAGGAAAAAAATCAATCTCAATCATAACTTTGCGTCTTGAAAAACACACTAGGTTCTATTTTTGATATTGATGGAGTGAGGGGTACAGTATGAGAGGTTTTACATGCCCTCAATAGTTGGCTCAGGTCTAGAGGTGATCACCATTAGTGATTCATTATCTCCGTTAGTGATTGATTGAATATTGACATAGATTAATTAATCTATTGCTTTGGTGATCTTTGGGGAACTCATGCCATGAAGGGGGGATATAGAGTGTTGATGTTGTTTCAGTGGTGCTGGTCAATAAGCCAACGATAACTGTTGCTCTCTCTAAAAAAAGCTACAAAGCTAGGATAGAAGGAAATAGTATGGGGTTACAAGTTCAAGTCACAGCAACAAAAATACCCTTAAACTCAAAATCTTACTTATCAAATTCCATTTTGGAAGACATAATCTTTTTTGAAGAATTCGACATGATATATTTGATCCACCTTAACGAGTCATTATTTATTGAAAAGGGGATCAAGGGAAAATGCCAAAATGATGTATAGTTCATAAGGACTCGAACAATAAAACTAGTAGTTCAAGGACAAATACTAGAAAGCGTGCATAGTGCAAGAAATTAAAAGGAAATCAATCCTTTTGCTGTTATTTTTGATAATCTCTATTGCAAAGTAATAAAGGCTTTTGCCAAATTCAAGGAACGAATCTATCAAGCTTTGACTAGTTATGAGCTTGCCTGAGGCCTTACAAGTTGCTTTTTAGTCTACAAACCATTTCTACCTAAATTTGACTTCTAAAGAGTAAAGTTGATGCATATATAGTTCTCGTCCAAATCACCTTGGGGAAATGCTTTTTCACATCTAGTTGCTCAAGATGCAAATCTTCCACAACCACAATGCTCAATATGACTATGATTGAGGTCACCTTTACCACTGGACGTCCTAGATAATTTCTTATGTCAATACCCGTTTTTGCCTCGTACACTCGTTTGTTTTTACAAAACTTTCTTACCCTTTGAAGATCTCACAATTCTTCAAATATTATTCTGTTGAAGTGAAACCCTTTCATACTTCATGGGTTTCTTTGACTCTTAACTTTTCTGATTTTGCACAGTTTTTCAAAAACATTCTTGTACATAACTCATTTTTGTAGTCCTTTTATTTATTTAAAATTATTGGACTTTATTAATAATTAAAGTTTATATATTATGGGTGAATGTCTAATAGTATATTAGACGTAATTTATTTAGTTAAGTCCAGTAATTGGTCCAGTCCGGTTATCCAATCCAGTCTAGTTATCTAGTTCGAGTCCAGTCTAGTAATTTGGCCCAGTCCAGTCCAATTAGTTGGGTCAAGTCCAGTAGCAAAATTGTGATTTAAATAGAAGATTTAAGATTATTTTCGTGATTTATTTTTGATGATGATTTATATGTGATATAGAGATAATTTCCGAATTTAATCCATCCCATTTGATTAAATTAGAGATAATTATCGAATTAGGGACAAATAATGTGTCGAAATTCAAAAAAAAATATTGAAATATTATGATATGAACCGGCCGGTTAGTTGACTTTGTCCAGTTTGCGATTTCTATCAAATATTTTGTTTTATCATCAGAACATAGATTGAGACGGATATCTTTATCATTTCAAGAGCCCCGGACCGCTATAAAAATGGTCCTTGGGCTACATTCAAAGCTTTTATACCATTTCCTCCATAGAAGTGGTAGATCATCTCTAAGGAAAATTTATCATTTCATACTTCATTTCTTTATAATCATAAGTCACTTGCATCGTGGATTCATCACAAAGCGTTCCCGAGTCATTTAGGCAAACCTGACAAACGGGTATACCCACCGAATACGGGTAATACCCAGCTGATGGGTATTTTTTACCCATTGATGGGTAAAAAATACCCGAACTTTTATGAGTATCTTTTTTTCATACCCATAGCCCACCCCGACGAACCGAGTAATACTCGCAGGTAAATTCAAAATTTTTTAATAACCCAATTTTTTATTAGGGCATCTTCTTTTTTCTATTTTTTATGGAACATTTCTTCTTTATTGCTAAAAGTATTGTAATTTTAACAAAACTAAAAAATTATCAAATTAACATAACCTGAAAATTATATGAATTGCTATTAGCCAGATTCAGCCAAGGAGAAACTTTGACCTGCAAATTCTAACTTGAAAGCGAAAAGAAAGCAACATGATCATTACAAGGTGTTAAAGGCAACTCCAACAAATAACTTAAATGACTCAGCAATCCATATAGCCAAAAAGATACTGGTGAAAATATATTAGGAAATACATCAGAAATAGTTTTCAAAAAGGTCTCAAAGGTCGTTAGTGGTGGACTGACATGGATGGCCTCTGGCTAATGTTGTCGAACTGCAGCGAAATCTGTGACAACAGATCGAGCCGAAATGGCCGTCAGTGTTAGACTTCAATCGTGACTGACAGTGATGACAGATAGAGAGAAAGGCATCATCCATCAATCTGTGGGGGCTCTATGAACGTGTGTATGTGTGTGTGTGTGTGTGAGAGAGAGAGAGAGAGAGAGAGAGAGAGGCGTCGGCCGTCGATCTATGGACTGTGAATCTAAATTAGTGAAGGTATGTGTGTGTATACACACACACATATACATAAGGAGAGAGAGAGAGAGAGAGAGGCGTCGGCCGTCGATCTATGGGCTGTGAATGTAAATTAGTGAAGGTGTGTGTGTCTGTGTGTATGTACACACACACACACACACACTCCACCCAGGTAACCCGCACCCTGCTTGGACCGAACAGGGATTCACAAATATAATCCAGGTAAGGGTAAAAATTTAATGGGTCTGACTTTTTATTCCCTTACCTGAGTTTTTTCAATGGGTTGGGTATACCCGCGAGTTCAGGTACTTTTGTGCCAGGTCTACTTCTACGCAAGCGTATTCTCGAGGTATATTTATTACTTTATAGACTAGTTAGATTATAGTAGTCTAGAGTGCCTACCCTTCCCGCGATCTCACTTCCAATATATAAACCAACAAAAAGAGTCTTTTATTTTATTGGGTTAATTACAAAACTGTCCCCTGTGGTGTACATGTTTTTGCACTTTGTCCCTCGTGTTTACAACTTTTGCAATAATGTCCCTCGAGGTTTACAAAACCATTGCAAACAGCTCAAAAAATGGACGGCCGTTCAAATTCAGCCGTTAAGACCCCACGTGCACAGCACACCCGGTTTTCTCATGGGTATATCGGTCATTTGCCTACCCCATGTTCCCTCCAAAAGTGACCCTCCACTCCTATTTCCCTTCAAAATCAGTTTATGCTTCAGTATTTCTTCAGGGGTTTCAAGAAAGGAGAGAGAGACTTCAGTGGAGGAGAGAGAGATTTCGAAGAACCCATCTCATGGCTCATATATACTGTCAGTGTGGTCAGAGAGTCGTGGCTAAGATTTCGTGGACAGATCTAAATCCCGGCCGAAGATTTTGGACTTGCAGCAACCAGGTGAGTTTTGTGTTTAACTCATTTTCTTTTTCAATTTCGTGAGCTGAATGAACAATCTCCTTGTTCTCACAGGCTGGTAGGTGTGGGTTTTTTGCTTGGCGTGACCCTCCAATTACGATTAACAGGTCAAAGGAGAGATTTTGGAAGACTGTTGAAATTATTAGTTGGGTGTTGCTTCTACTGACTGTGATTGCATTATTGTCTGATTTTGGCGACGGGACAGAGGAATTGAACAACATTGAAGGCGAAGATGTGGGCAACAACTTGTAGAAATTGCTAGGGTTGTACTGGATTATGGCTTTTTGTAATGTTTTGAGCTGTGGAATGTATTGAATTAGGGATTGCCCTAAAAAAAATCAACATCCCCTGTTTCTAAGCTGTGTACTCAAGCAATGTAATGAAGTTTGATGTTTTTACATTTCTGTTCCCTCTACTTTTAATGTTAATGGCAAAAGTGTCCCCCGTACTTTCCACATACCGAGCAAAATTGTCCCATGTGTATTGCAATTCTGTTCCCTGTCATTTACAATAATAGACAAAAGTGTCCCATGTGGTTTACTTTTTCAGGACAAAAGTGTCCCCTGTACATTATTGTTGCATGTTGACAAACATGTACCTAAAATACTCAAATGGACCTGTCCTTAAACACTGCATTGTGCTGTATTCCAATTGCAATATATCACAATGAAATTGCATCATCTCACTTGCAGATTCATCACATTTGCATCATCACAAGTGCTAAAACATCTCTTTCATGTAAGATTCACTACCAAATCTCAAGACAAGCAATCAAGTTACATTACATCCAACATACAGACTCACAACCAATGGTTTTGTCATCAATCTTCAAATTAAATTACATCCAACACATAAACAATATCATCCTTCCCAATTCTAATTACAGCCAACATCCAAAAACATGTACTCTGGCACTATCTTATAGTGTATATACTAGGCTTCCAAAAACCAGCCACCTACAAATTTATCTACTGCTCTCCAAAAACCATCCAACCTTCCTATACTTTGAACAAAAACTAACAGTGAGTTCCCTACATTCACAAAATTAAGCTACACCGACATTCTATCACTTTTGCTTTCCCTTGCCCTTTGTACCAACGGCTGCTTGTCTTTCACCTTGACTCCTTGCAGCTGCTCTTGATCTTGTGGTTATTTGTCCTCCTGTTGGATTTGGGCCAGGGTTGTCTTTCGACTTCTCTCTCCCTTGGATTACACTTCCCTTGGCTGTCTTCTCTTTCCCTCGGCTCTGGCCACCTTGGCTTTGGCCACTTGCAACAGCTGATGTTGGTGGTGGCTTTACCAGGCGTGGTATAGGCCATCATGGTCTTTGGGCTGGTGTTTCCTGTGGAGTTGGCATAACCCCTGCTGGTATCTGCTCTGTAACTACTGAGCTTTGTGGAGCACCTTGGCTTGGTTGAGATACAGTTTGTTGCCTTCTTGGCTGCAAAAAGACTTTTTCAGTAAAAACACCTATTTATCAATACAATTCGAATATATAACTCTATTATTTACATACTTGTAACTTTTGCCTTCTTGGGGTTCTGCCCCCTTGTTGCCATATCTCCCTGTTGTGGGGCTCTGCCTTGCTCAGTTGCATTATCTCCATATTGTGAGGCTCTGCCTTCCTCAGTTGGCATATTTCCCTGTTAGAGAGGTTATAATACATTAATCTCAAACATAAATAACAACTAGGCCAACTAAATAAAATCAACATGTACTTACTGAGGAAGTATTTTGTCTGCTGCTCTGACATTTCCTCCTGTTGTGCCCAAGCTGATGGCATATGCCACATCTAGTTGTTGTTCATTTCCTTGACATCTTGTCAGTGCCTGTGTTATCCTCAGCTTCATATTTGCCTCTTCTCCTTAGTTTCTTAGGTCTGCCACTTGGCTTTCTATAAGTGGGGGGTAGAATGAAGGGTAGATTAATTTTAGGCCACATACTTGGACCATTCATTGGGTTAACGATTGGTGTATAAGCCTTCTTGTATGTGTCAATACTGTAGCACTCATGGATGAAATTCTCTACTACCAGGTTCTTGTGCCAAATGCATGCAATGGCATGGGGACAGGGAATCCCATTCAAGTCCCACCTCCTACATGAACATGTGTACTGCTTGAGATCCACAGTGAACTGCTCCCCCCATGGACATGCTACCTGAAACCTCAACTCCCCTGAGTGTGATGGTATCCCTTCCCCAGAATACACCTTCAATCTTTTAGTTATCCTCTGTATTGCAGGACAAATCTCACCATTCCATTCCTCAGCTTGTTCCCTAGAAAATCTCATCCTTGCCATCAAGGTATTTCTTATTGTTTCAAGACAAGTAATGACCAATCTATCCCTTGCTTCCTTTATCATTGAATTGAAGCTCTCACAATAATTGTTCAAAAGAACATCACATTTAACATTTGTACTAAAATGTGACCTAGACCACTCTGTAGGTGGCTTATCATCAAGCCAGGCCACTGCCTCCTTGTCTATGTCAGCCATCTCTTGCATTCTGTGCTCCCATCTCACCACATTGGTTGCCTTGGCTGCAGCAAACAGAGCATCTCTCAAAGCAATCCCAGTAAACCCTGCTGCCTTGAAGTTTGCATGCAAGTGCATGACACAAAACCTGTGCTCAGTATGAGGATACAATGACTCTATGCTCCCAACCAACCCTTTTTGTTTGTCAGACAAAAATGTCCAACTCAAACTGTCTTCTATCTCTAAGTCATCACCCAACAACTGTACAAACCAACCCCAAGAGTCTCTGTTTTCAGCCTCCACAATAGCATATGCCACTGGATACATCTGGTTGTTAGGATCAATGCCCACTGCAGTCAAGAGCTGACCACCAGTGGGACCTTTCAAAAAGCACCCATCTAGCCCTATCAATCTCCTACACCCAGCTTTGAACCCTTCCTTCAATGCACCAAGGCATATATAAATCCTTTGAAACATGTACTCACCCTGTCCTATGCCCCCTGGTTCATATTGTAGATCCACAGTGGTGCCAGGATTACTTCTCTTAAGTTCATCAATGTAAGAGTTCAACTGCCCAAACTGTTCCATTATATTGCCCTCAACCATCATTGCTGCCTTCCTCTTGCTTCTATAAACTGTCCAAAGTGGCACATCTAGTTGGTGATCACTCATCAATGTATTTCTCAAAGTACCAACCTTCATATTAGGATTTAATCTGAAATCTTTACTGTATCTAGCAGCTAGCCAAGTACTAGTCACATGTTTATTCTTGTGCACCCTGGTACATGTGTGTTGGGTTACTACAGTCTTCACAACCAAATCAACCTCATTGTCTCCTTGCATCCTAGACACAAACACCTGCCATTGACACCCTTCTGAAGCACACCTAGCCCTAACTCTCCCTGATTCATTCTTGGGGAATACTACTGGTTTTCCTTCCAAAATAGAATGTTGCCTAACAGCTTCCTTGAAAACCTTGTTGTCTTTAAACACCATACCAACCTTGAACTCAGGTTTTCTCATGTCTGATTTAGGGTTAAATTCCCCAGTTAGTTTCTTGTTTCTTGCATTGTCAATTTCTCCCTCAGAATCTGATGGTGGATGTTCCTGCCACTCATCAGAGTCATATTCTTTCTCTTCAAAATTTGGCACCATTTGTCCCTTACCCTTGCTTCTACTACCCACTCCATGTTCTACTACATTCATGTCAACATTCTTCTCATACAATCTATCATCCTCATTGGCATCATAGTCACTATCAAACAAATCTGAGTAGTATGATTCATCATCGGAATCAGTGTCAGAATCATTACCCCTTGGCCCCTCAGAAGCACCACCACCTGGCCCCTCATTAGCACCAGTAGCACTACCCCTTGGCCCCTCAGAAGCACCACCACTTGGCCCCTCACTAGTACTTGGCCCCTCATTAGCACCAGTAGCACTACCCCTTGGCCCCTCAGAAGCACCACCACTTGGCCCCTCATTAGCACTTGGCCCCTAATTAGCACCAGTAGCACTACCCTTTGGCCCCTCAGTAGCACTGCCCCTTGGCCTCTCATTAGCATTGCCCCTTGCTGTCCTAGTCCTTTGGTGTATGGTTTTCCTGCCCTCAGTGCCCATTCTTGCCATACTGCTCTGATTTATGTTTTCCTCCCCCTGAGTACCCATTGTTGCCCTACTGCTCTGGTTTATGTTTTCCTCCACCCTAGTGCCCACATTTACTGATGCTTGTGTACCAAGCCCATCATCACCAGTATTGCTTGGACCTTCTAGACTCAGCCTAAACCTTGAACCACCTCTCACCCCCTGTGTACTTGTTGTCCCCTGTTTTCCTAAGCTCCAAACAGGCACAGTAGTCCCTGTAGGCACATTTCCTCCTACATTGCCTACATCATCAAGCTCTTCAATAACCACACTAGAGCCCACAGTTTCTTTAAGCCCTAACTGAGTGGAAATTGATTCCATCATCTCATCCTTTGACAAACTTTCCAAATATATTTCTACTTGGCCCTGTGAATTTATGCAGTCTTTCAATGCCAAAATGTCTGAGTCTACAATCATCTGCACTAGTCCATTGTCAAGGCTTAACCCAGGCTTCTTATAATAATAGTTCATAAATCCTACAGCTCATACACTCTCTGCCATGTTATCAATCTCAATCGAACTTAACATGTCAAGGTCACAGTAATCAAATTAGTCTATTTTGCAAGGGGTGTAAACCTTGTGTGGCATGTTCTTAAATTGCCCCCCATAGTGCAGTTTTATGGTTAAAAGAGAAGAATGAGGATCTGAAAACACACAAACAAACCAAACATGCACAATCCCAAATTAACTACTGCATAAAACATAAACTAATAAAAGCTTTAACTTCAAAAACATTATTCTATCAATAAACAACACGCACGAACAAACAACACTTTAACAAACAAAATTATTTAATTAGAACTGGGATTATAAAATGATTTGCACATGTGAGAGACATTAGTTAATTATATACTTAAAACTCAAACCCTAGTTTAATCAAACAGGGACAAAATATGGGTTTCAGTAGCACTGACCGTAAATGGGCTGTGCGACGTTGCTTTCTCGGGGTTCCTAATCCATTTTCGCTCATCAATCTCCCACACACAATCTTTTTCGTCCAAGAATTTCGATTTGCAGGTAGTGATCGCACGACCGTTCTCTGTTTTCCCGCTCTTCTCTGTTTCTCTCTCCTTAGCTCTGGCAACGGTTGGGTTTTTTGATTTCGTGATAGCCGAGGGAACATGGGGTAGGCAAATGACCGATATACCCATGAGAAAACTGGGTGTGCTGTGCACGTGGGGTCTTAACGACTGAATTTGAACGGCCGTCCGTTTTTGGAGCTGTTTGCAAACCTCGAGGGACATTATTGCAAAAGTTGTAAATACGAGGGGCAAAGTGCAAAAACATGTAAACCACAGGGGACAGTTTTGTAATTAACCCTATTTTATTTCTTAGTTCAAGTCGAAGACCGAAATGTAGGCCTTTGATTCTGATTTGTCCGACCGGGTACGTAGGCCATTTGACTCATGCTATCAAATTCAAACCAATAATATAGAATTAGAGTTAGGGTTTGTTTTGTTGCATATTTATGTGTTTATGGCCCAAAAATCAATAAAAACGAAGTAGAGGTTGAAAGAGTATGACGGGTGCCGAACTTCCCGTTGTATAACTTAATCCCCAAACCCGTTTCTTTGTTTTCAATAGATTAGTAGTCTTTGTACAATTTAGAGTCCATTTAGGGTTTCCTTATTTTCCTTTTGTTTTATAAAATAAGATGGAGACTCCTAATATTAAACCTTCTCCGATCCTAATATTAAACCTTCTTTGAGTCTAGAATTTTTTCGAGACGGATCGCAATAGTTCTTTTTCACCAAAATCACAGTACAAAACATAATCAAAGAGAAGTGAAAGTTTTTGTGGAGCTCTTCTAACCCCAGTACCCCTGTTCACAGTCGGATCAACAGCCATTTGTTCTGTTTTCAGCTTCTACTCTATCATCCAATACTTTAGCGCTTCTTCTGATCTAGGAATCAACCCATGCTCAATCTAGTTAAGTTCCATATTTTTACGCTTTTCCTTTTCCTTTATAATTTCCCACTACTAGATTATGTGCTTATACGTGCTTAATTGAATATGACATCATTGCTTTTATTGACTGTATAATGTTCATAATCACACAAACTGTACCCCTCTTTGCGCTCTGAGGCTTCTAGGTACCTTCTAATATGAGAACATGTCCATCCTCAATCTCGTTAAGTTTCATATATTCTCTATTATCGTTTGAATTTGTCATTACTACATTATGTGCTTCATTAAATGTAATATCTCTGGTTTTGGTAATTCTATTATGTTCATGATCCCACAAATAGTAACCATACTCATAACCACCAAACGCTACAAGTACACCCTTGGGGGTTTAAAATCAAGCATATTTCGGTTTACTGAACTTACCTTACATGGGATTATCTCAAGCCAAAGATATAGATGGAAACTCGTGTTATTACAGAACACATTAATGTCTGTAGCTATTGCCCACAAATGTATACGTAAGTCAGCGTGCATCCTCGTGCACCTCACTTGCAGTCGATAATGTATGTTTATCCTTTCTCTTTGCAAAACACCATTTTGTTGTGGTTGTCTTCTTTATAAGAAAGTCGAATTCCATTATTGGAACAATACTTCGTAAACGCTCCATCGTAGTACTCACTGCCATCTTCACTTTTAAGGAACTTGATTGTCTCTCCCGTTTTCATTCCCTACAAGAGCTTTCCAATTGTTAAAAATCATCCCAAACATTCCTCTTTAATAGAAAAAGATCTAGGTTTTCCTACTTCCACAATAATCGTCATATACTATTCGAGCCTTGGCAATGCATCCTTTGAATGACCTAAAGCTGTGATGCCATAACCCGACCTTCTTGTTACATAAGCTAAAAATTGCATAAAAGTGATATGAGCCCAAAAGTATATAAAGTGCGCCGGGTCTATCACATTTCGTTACCACATGTGCCTCTAGTGTATAATTTGCTGGATGATATATTTGAGATTCCTCTTCAAGTCAAAAATGTGTCTAACCTCTTATAGAGACAAAGTTCCACGATTAGATAGTTTTAAGTGAAACTCTCTATTTTCAAGCAATATCACATATATGACAATTACCTACAGTAGTATGTCCAATTTTTTCTAAGCATAATCAGGAAAACTAAGCCTCTGAGTTGCACAATGCAACGAGGCTAACTATGTGCATGTAGACCTCTTTTCTGGTAGTGCTTGGTGGTGGACACTCGGCATTGAGTTGTTTCTCTAATAGTTTGAAGACCATTTTTAAACACATAAATCAAAATGAAAAGGGTTAACTCCAGCAAAAAGTTTGAAAGGAGCTGGCAAATAATATTCAAATTTGGTGATTTGATGAATATAACTATAACATAGTAATCAATGTTTGAATTTGGTGATTTGAAGCATATCAGTATAACTTAATAACCAATTTTTTTTTTTTATAATTATGAGAAAGAAAAACAAACACAATTGCAACCAAACTACACGTGATGCTCAAGTTTTCAAGGGATTATTTCCATGGCGTACCTATTTATTTTCCCTTTAACTAGCCTTCAAGAATTTTTACATGCTTCCTATGTTATTAAAAAGAGTGAACTACACCAATGGTCACGGACTATGTGCCAATTTTTTTTGTGTATTAAAAATTTCATTTGTGTTATTATGGAGACTAGGCTCAAATTTTTTTCCCATTTGACCATTCTGATGTTTGCTTTTACCCACACATGACTCGCACATGTGAGCCTCAAAACAAGACAACATCGTCTCTTCATTAAATTTTCTATTACTGTTCTTAGTTCTTTTTTCTTTCTTTCTTTCTTTTCTCACCCTCTTCCTCCACCAACACCCAGCCGCTCTGGCTTGAGTCATGAAGACAACCATGGTCCTCCTTCCAATACCAATATGGATGCCATTAACCTCTGCAGGCACCGAAATTGTACTAGTCAATAGTACAAAAATTCGTTGACTGATCAAACATTCAACGTGGCCACAAAAGCGGGTTTAAGTGTTGTGGTTTTGATCAAGCTCAACTTAATGGTCCAAGAAACTAGGTTTGATCCATTGCTATGGGTCAATTATGTCACATGTCAGAACCAAGCCAAGTATTTATCAAGAAACGTTTCAAAAATTAAAAGGGGACCAAAATCTCTTCAATTAAAAAAAATCGAAGCCCAAATCATGGATTTTCGAAAATTGAGCCCACTTTCTTGCGTATAAATAGAGGGTTTGAAGTAGAGAAGAAGGACACACAAGGTCTCTTCAATCAAAGCCGAAGCTCTGCTGAAACTCTGTCATCTCACACTTTGTGCTTCAATTAAAAAACAATATGCATTAACCCTATTGTCATTCTTCAATCTAGCAATTCCAAGACACAAAGACTAATTTCTTTTTGATCGTAAATCAAAGAAGGATTTGCATTCAACATAAGTGATTCTACAAGTCAAGTATCGCCACACTTGTTCAGGATAAAGCCTCGAAGCCATCAATCAAGCACCATTTCGAAAAGAAAAAAAACAAAGTTCATATTTCAAGATCAAGCTATTTTAGCCCTTGGATCATGACCAAATAAGAGATCGAATCAGAGGTTTTTAATTTTTTCTTAGTGTACAAATCATAGAATGGTGTAATCCTTAATTTAAATTTGATAAATTGAATATTGTGCAATTATATCTTGTCTTGCAAATTAGACATGAGATCTGTGTGCACAAATTTCTGGCATGCCTAGTGAGACCACTCTGCCTCCGATCTCTTTCTCTGTAGAAGATTCTCAAATAACCTTGAACACATCAATGGCACCGAAAGAAAATGCAGCATGATCTTGCCTTGAAGAACGCCGTGAAAAGTGCCGCCACGAGAAGTACTAGTAGCAGCACTTAAAACGGCCCCGCGACCTGAAGCTGGGATAAAGATAAAATTGCCATCCCCAATGAAGTGATGCAACTGGGTTCCAAGCCATCGGCCAAGCCACGCGCTCAGTTCAAAGAGGCCATTATTTCGAATAGTGAAAGGCGGGTATCTGGATCCAAACTCTTCAATTTTTTGTTAGAAGAGAGTAGCCTCCAGCAGTGGCTCACAATTGGAATCCTCTCTACAGAATCCGAAACACACTATGTCCCCAACACGTTCCTGATCAAGTACTTCTGCACGTATCGTAACATGCAAGTTTTGATGACTGAATCAATGTCATCGGAGAAGCAGCTAGCACTATGTCTCTTGCTATTGAAAACCTAACTAAGACCATAGCGAAAAAAGATTTCTAGATCATGATTCTCATGAATAGCTTGGAGTTGCAATTCAATAAAGCCCAACTGTGGTGAAGTCAACGAGGCATCCAAGAAGAACGATACCAATGAGCATCCGAATGCACCCACCGCTAGCGGAACAAAAACAAAGAGAGCAAGTCCATCTCCATCGCTTCCGTATCTATCCAGTAGTTGCAAGTCATGACAGCAAACAAAATCATGGCTGAATACGAAGGACCATCTCATGATAATCTCATGTATTCAAAGCCTTATACAAAGCAAATCGACAACATGAAGACGACATTCGGGTATCAACCGCCTAAGTTCTAACAGTTTGATGGGAAAGGCAACCCAAGGTAGCATGTTGCCCATTTCATTGAGACTTACAACAACTCTGTAATGGAAGATGACCTTCTTGTGAAGCAATTCATCTGATCCCTTAGAGGGAATGCCTTTCGTTGGTATACTGACTTGGAGCTTGAGTCTATAGATTGTTGGGAAGAAATGGAGTGCGAATTCCAAAATCATTTCTACTGCACCTGCTGCTCTGTGAGCATGATCGAACTTACGAACATCAAGCAACAAAAAGAGGAGCCTTTAGTGGACTAAATCAGCATGTGGCGAGCCTTGAGATTGAATTGTGAAGAAAGACTATTAGAAACCTCTACCGTGAAAATTTGTATGCAAGGCGTGCATTGGAGGTTGTTGTACATTCTTAAGGTAACAAGGACAAGCCTTCACATGGATGAACTAAAATCTAAACTAAAATCAAGCTCTACATCTCTTGAGCATTATTAAAAAAAAAAACTATTCAAGTTGTCTTCATTTGGTCAAGCTTCAAGCAAGGATTTGAATGTCAAAGTCAAATTATTTGGTTGAATATCAAGCTCTAAAGCCCTTTAGTGAAAACTCTAGCAGTCTTTGCCAGATCAAAGCTCCAAGCACAGTTTTGAAAATTTAAGTGTTTGAAGATCAACCACTGAAGCTCTTTAACTTAAATCAAGTTGTCTTCATATTATCAAGCTTGATTTTTGAAGTGAAGGCCAAAATCAAGATCCACGCTCCTCAGCGCAAGCTTAAACTATATGAGCAATGCTCCTCAACCCGAGCTATAATTACAAGATCAATGCTCCTGGCACGAGCCTAAATTGCACTATCAAATGCTCCTAACCCGCACGAGCTAAAACTGCATAAGGCACCAAAAATTGCACTATCAAGTGTTGCTAGGGGTATTGTGGCGGAGGCAATGCTGTGCTTATGATTGAATGACTAGGGTGTCGGTGGTGGGTGAGGTCTTGGGCCATCGTGGCTGAAAAGAAGAAAGAAGGAAAATAAAGGGGGAAGGGAGGGAGGGAGACAGGGAGATGGTTTTGCCATGTTTTAAGGCCCCATGTGCAGGCCATGTTGTAGCTTACTAACAGTAGCTAATAGAATGGTCAAATTGGAGAAAATTTTGAGTGCACGATCAAATAAAAATCCGGCGAGTCAAGTGAAATTGAACCCATATTCCAATGACCATTGGTATAGCTTACTCGATAAAAGTTAGTTATAGTTATAGACCAAAACGTATAGTAAATCGTCCTGAATCGAACAAATGCAAGAAACATTCATGATACACAAGATGAGAATTTTCAGCTCACTTGATATTATCGCTGAACTTCGAAAGATAAGAAGACAGTCTTTGTCCTCCTTAGCCAAAGATTAATCATAATGTCAAAGTGGACATGGCTTTTTTCAATGCATTGTATAATCTCAGGTGGTAATTATAATCACTTCAAAGTTAACTTTACTTTGGTAAACGCAACACTCTTTTTTGTAGCAGAGCCAGCTTTTGCTTAATAGTGTAGCATTGACCTCTAATACACAGCCAAATAGAAACAAAAATGCTAGTTTTATCCACCAAATATGCCTTTTCACCACTTTTCTTCACTATATTGTTGCTGACAATCACAACTTTTCTAGGGGGGTTGTAAAAATAGCCTATCCCAATAAAATTATTTGTGAGCTTAAAATGCAACAATTCTACATACATTTTTCCTTGCCCATTTTCTCCTTTTTAAGTAAAAGGATTGTAGAGACTTCGTATGACAGTTAGGCCCTCCATTTCATTAGCTTTTTCCACTTTAGCTTTTTGTAAATAAATTTTCAAGATAATTTCTAGTATTTCTAAGCATTACTTCTTGTTCTGTCCTAACTTGACTTGCCAACCATTAGTTATGTACTGCAATACTTTATACAATTGTTAGCTGAGTTTAAATTAATAATTGCACAAAAAAAAAAAAATTTTTTTTTTTTATGAATCAGAATAATTATTTAATATTGGTCTCCGACCTTAATTTAGCCAAGGCTTACATGGAACAAAAACCCTATTATTGTATGATATAGAAATACATTCAAATATAGGCCATATCAATCACATCTAAGTGAGAATCATCAAAGGAAATGTATGAACTTCTGGTACCCCAATTGTAATCTTTTAATTAATGACTCTCTTAGCAAAATTTTGTATAATTGTGCATAAATTTGACGTACTTACCCGAATTTATTTAGCAGTAAGTACATACATTGTAATAGCTTATAATCAAGTATTTAAGCACACGAGCCTTAAGCCTTTGAGCTTTGACCATTTTATATGTGAACAAGGTTTTTATATGGGATGACAAAAACGTTGTATTCAATGTAGAGTTGTATCGTATCATTGTCAACTCCTACGAGCTTAATCAATTCAGACCTTGCAATTGGTGGTGTTTTGAGTTCAGAGTTCAGACCTTGCTAAGTTAATGGAGACTTGTTGCAAAGTCAACCCGAATCATATTGGACTGATACTAATTTGCAAACAATTGAAGTGCCGATATTTATGAGGCGTAAATTAGACATTTTTTTTGAATGATGACTTTTTTCATCCAACAACTGGTTCATGTTCATCTCTTACGTGGCGAAGTATCTTAGCGGCAAGGGATGTTCAGATGGCGGGTTGGCAATGGACAAAAAATTCTGATATGGGGAGATCGTTGGCTTCCACAACCAATTACTTTTGAGGTCCTATCACCAACGAGGATGCTATTGAGTAACGCTACAAGAATACTAGCTACAGTTGAACAACATATTAAGGTGGACAAACGAAGGTCGCAAACAGATCAGATGGACGCAATTTGCTTTGATCAGGAAGCCCAAATAATTAGTACATCTTTACTGCTCGGTTCACTTCAGAACACAGACAGATTGATCTGGCATTAAACCAAAAAGGGACAGTTCTTTGTAACCAGTTTCTATCGGCTAATTATAAGATGGTGAAGACGTGCTACAAATTTTGCGTCACTGTTCATTAAATTTGCACTCCAGGTTTGGGCTATCTGTCCACATGTAATGTATGAGGGTTCAAGCAATGGAGTTTTCTGTTTTTTGGCTGTGGAAAGCCGTGGCGAATTAGTTGAACAACAACGGAAAAGACATATTTTTTGCTCTTTGTTGATTTTTATGGATGAACAGAAATACCATGTGTTTCTATGTATTACAAGTGAAGTTCAAGATCCAAATAGTCTTGTTCTTTGTTCCACATTGGAGAGAAAAAAAAAGTTTTTTCTCTCCTTATAAGCAAACACATGGTACTTACATTTGAATTGTTTTGAGATATTTAGAAAGGAAAATTGAGAATGCTATTGTTTTGGGATGTTAATTTGAGATCTAAGGACCCATATTTTAACTAATTTTATTTCTTTCAGTCATTTATTTTTAGTCACAATTTGGTGACTTTGAAATAATTCTGGAAAGGCTCCAGAAATAACAGTTATTTCTGAAATAATGCCTTTAATGGTTGTATCGCTTCATAAAAGGGTGTCTGTTAGTCCATAAATAAGATTATGAAAATTCAGAATTAATTAATTTTTTGAGTTCCCAACTTTAGAATTACTATCTGTAGATTGTTAGCTTGAGTAATCCTGAATGTGATTTGCCATTAATCCGATAACAAACTTGAAATTTAGTAGGGGCAAATATCACCTTAAAGACAGTATCTTTAGACGCACTTCAAGCCATAAATTCTGTTTATTTTTTCTCTTCTTCTATTTAGCACTTTTACTCCAACAAATACGGTGATCTTCAAAGGCGCTCAATGGGATGCTTTAGAGTTTTTTCCGGTGGCGATGAACTACCTCGAGTGTTGCAAACAGGTTGAACAGAAAACCATCTCCACAAGCTGATGGTACCAATTTGCTGGCACCCTCTCCATCCCATGACTATGATTGACATAAATTTTAACGTTGCGATTTTTAAGGAGTTTGGATCCTGTGGGATTGGTACGGTGATTCTTGATAATGCTGGCTTTTGTATGGCGGCTATGTCCGAAATAAGTTCGCAGGATAGCGGCCCCGACTTTAGCAGAGACCTCAACAACGCTGAAAACCATCATTTTTGCTTTCGAATGCGGTTTGGTTTCTAGAATATTCACCTTTCATGAGCCGATTTTTTTTTGACTAACTTCATGTATCTTAACATATATGGAAGAGTCATCCCATGCTGTGTGACTCAACTCTAGTATAATAATAAAATTCTCCTAATTTCTATAAAAAATAAAACAAAAAAAAAAACCTTGAAATAGACTCATCAACTATTATGGTTGCTTTATAATTGACAGGTGCTTCCGTTGGAAATATTGTAGCTCATGCACAACGTTGTAAAGTGGGCTTTGCAATATTGTTTTCGTGTTGGTTCGGCAAATCAGAAATAGGGTGGCTCATGAGCTAGTTAAGAATGCCAGGTTCATTGACGATCTAATTGTTTGGTTGGAAGAGGCTTCGCATTTCTTGATGCCTCTCATCGTACATTATGTACCCCATAGTTAAGTGAATAGAACCGCTATTCCTATAATAAAATGAAACAACAACAACTTCATGTTTTGGTAGGACGATGAAAGGGACATCGAATGACATTAGTTATGCAATGAGCCCAGCTCGACTTTAAAGCTTAAGTCAATAGGACTTGGTTTGTTCAACTATATGCGCGCACCTTATTTTTCACACTTACTCGATGTGAAATTAAGTAATGTGCACATCAATATCCCTCTCAATGCTTTACATTGCCGGCCTTTTCAAATTTTTATTATGCACAAGAATATGAAAATAACATCGCATCACTGAGTTAGATATTTTTAAATAATCACTGTGTTTTAAAATGCATAATCCAGTTTGCCAACTCAACTTTAAGTCAAAATGTGGAGAAAACCTGGAGAAACCCTTTACTAAATAAGGGATACAAGCTTAGAAATAGCGACATACTCATTGAATTATGAAATTTACTATTGCTTTGATACAAAAGAATGGAAATAAATCATCGAAATGAGGTCAATACATGTACATGGAGCATATATTTTCTTCTTTTTGTCTTTTTGTAGAGTAGTAGAAGGAGCGCGCACGCAGGCGCAAACACACACACATTCATCAAACTTTAGAATATCAATTATAATTATAGTGGTCCTAAGATAGTGAAGTTCCATAGTCCGTAGAACTAATAAATTCTCATTGAATTATATCAACACATACATTGCATCCTTTAAACAGATGCAATGTACATACTATTGACTAAAAACCTCCACTTTGTCTCATTTATATTAAAGTTGGGTGAGACCAAGGTCACTTTAAATGGTGGCTTTAGTTTCTGTATCATATCATGGATTCTAGTCTCATGAGACCACCATATTTTGGAATTAAGGAGATGGTACCCAAATTATGTGACCCGTAGGTCACCTATATAATAAGTACACTAGAAAATAAAATATTTTCGGTTTTTCCAAACTATATGTTACTTGTTGACATAATTAAACACACGGGACTAGAAATTTGTTCACTTTGCTATTACTAAATGACGATTGACGATGAGCGAGAGAGATTTTTTTAAGTGCGTTCTAAATAGATTGGAAATAAAATATATTTCTTACTCCAATTCATGTGATGAAGTGAAAACATCACTAACACAAAAATGTCTTATTTTTTTTCTTTTACTACACGGAGAAATTTATAACAGAAAGCTACTTGACGGAAGAAAACGGGAAAGGAAACCAACAGGCCGCCCAATAAGATAGGCCTCAAATGGAATGGAGCCCAAGTTTGAACCCTTTACATTTTGATATGTTTGTCACAAGGCCCACAATATTTATATACTCCAACGTCCAAGCTCAGTTGATGAAGAGGCCTACTAGCAGCCAGCCCTTGTAAGCTGAAAGCCTGAAGCACATCGTTAATATTCTACTAGTTTTGACCCTGTACGTTGCACACGAGAGCATATCACAACTACTAAAATTTTTATCAACATAACGTACTAACAAAGTTTCAAAATTTCAAGAATTGGTAGTGAACAATACAATTGGTAATAACATACGTACATAAACCGATTCCCATATTATAGTCGATCACTGTTTTCTAAGAAATAAGATATGGCGTAAAATCGTTGCAATGGTCTCCAAATATTAGTTTTATATTCGAAACTGTCGCTTAATTTTACTCATTAGCAGATTATATGGAAAATATGCTCTATAAATAGACTTGTCACTAAATTTGGAACTTTCAATTGACAACTTAATTAAAAAGGTGGAGTTAGTAATAGTAAAAAAAGGCAACTATTTTTGCATCAAGGAAAACATGAGCATTCAAGAAATAGGCAACTATTTCATGTTCGAATCATGAAATAAAGTTTAGTTGTTTAACAATGCATAAAACACGACTGAACTACATTATTTCCAATTAATAGCGGTTAAAATTGCCTCTCAGCTGTCCCGTCTCCTCCTAAACAAAAAGCAAAGCAAACTGTCTACTGATAAAATATTAAGAGGAAAAAAAGAAAATTTATGTATACATATATATACATCTAATTATATAAAATATTTAGAGTTAACTACGCGGTTGACCACTGAACTATTAGGCAAATTTCACTTTGGTCGCTAGACATCGATTTGTGTCAAAATGACCACTAAACTTCAAAATTCATTTTAATCACACCATCCCGTCAAATTAAGTTAATTTCAGTCCATCTATTTAGGGGTAAAATTGTCAATTCACTGTTCACCTTCTTGCTTCTTCTTCTTCTTCACACACACACACACACACACACACACACACACAGAGTAGCTTGATACCATCATTATGGAGTGTTAGACCTCCAAACTAAATAGCTATTAACTTCAAAATTTTCAAGAACCCATTTCTGGATGCTTGTAATTCTTGGTTCTTGTGCGCAAACAAGAACCCATTTTGAGCTTCTTGGTTGTTTTCAGGTAATTATGCCACAAACCCTTCTTCATTAACCAACCCAAAGGCTGATTTAACTCACCCAAAATTCAGTTAACAAGAACATTGGATCTTTCCCCATAAAACTTGAACTTGCGCATTTGTTGAAATTTTTGGTCTTTGCATGAAAAGAGAGAAATGAGAGGCAAAGTAAAAAATGGGAAATTATGAAGTGATTGAGTAGATTGGGATGGGTGATTGAATCTAAATTAACCTGCAAAGACCAAATTTCTCCATATTTGAACAGATTGGATCTTTTGAAGTAACAAATTTCAACATTAGGGTTCTTCATATTTTAACAGATCCAATCTACTCAAATGAAATTTGGTAAAGTGAATAAGCATATCTAATCAGTTCCCATCTGCAAATTTCTCCACGTTAGGGTTCTTTATATTTGAACATATTGTATTTTTTAAATTAGCCCAAAGTGATTGAGCTGAGTAGGGTTCTTCATAAAAAGACCAATATAGCCTTGAGTAACATAACGACGTCAAACTTAATTTGACAGAGTGGCCTGATTGAAACAAATTTCAAAGTTTAGTGGTCACTTTGATACAAATTGATGTCCAGTGATCAAAGTGAAATTTGCCTAATAGTACAATGGTCAACCGCGTAATTTACTCAAATATTTATCTAACATTTTCTTATACTTTCACATTATTTCGACGCTTAAAGAGTCGTACTTCATCACTAATGTAAATGGAATATAGAAAACATAATAAAGCTTGCAAAATAGACTTCGCAATGATGATAAATAGAACGACCATACTATAGGGGGAATTGCTTCCATTTCTGTAGAACATGTTCTTACCAATTTACGATGTACACAACCAAAGATGTTAGAAACATATCATAAAAAACAATAAAAGAAATATGAATCATGAATTAAAAAGTGCCACAATTCAGATACCAATAGTTGTTGTTAGGCTGCGAGTATATATTCTAAAGCTAGAGTACATTAGAACTTAAACAATATATGAAATTGAGAACAATAGAAACCTCTTCATAAGCAGTAGCATGGAAGGAGAGGATAGTTACATGAAGCTGTGTGAGGCAGAGAAAGAATTGTGCACATGAAAACGAGTACAAGAAACTTTGGAGGTTTTTGTGAATCTTATCCATGAATAACTTGTACTCAAAGATAAATTCCAAAAATAAACTAAAACTAATCAAGTAGGAGGCAAAAATGTCATTTTTTTCCAGCATTCCATATTTTGTGTTAAGAAACATGAGGCTAAAATTTCGGGTTTTGTAAAGTATTCAATTGTTCATGCTATAGAATAGGAGATAATAGACATAGCTTAAAAATGTTTTTGGAGACTTAAAAATGGAAAGTATTAAGTGCGATAATATTAGTTTAATGATAGGAAGGTTGTTTCTCCCTGAAGCCTTCCTTTTAAAAAAAAATAACTTTCCGTCTTTAAATATTTTAGGAACGTTATAAAAGGAAAGTGATACATTTGATTAGAAATTGGTTTAATGTTTGAAAGAAAAGGTTTATTCCACGTGGCGAGAAGAGAGAGTGTCCACGTAGGCGGTGACGTGGCCACTTCCTCTCAGCTTCAACTTTTATACATATATAATTAGATTCCTCATGAATCTTTTCGGTTGAAGGACAATCGCAACATGTTGATTTGTTTCTCTCGTATAAAAAATAGAAGGATTAATTACAAAACTGTCCCGCGTGGTTTATATGTTTTTGCACTTTGCCCCCCCCCCCCGTGTTTACAACTTTTGCAATAATGTCCCTCGAGATTTACAAAACCATTGCAAACAGCTCCAAAAATGGACGGCCGTTCAAATTCAGCCGTTAAGACCCCACGTGCACAGCACACCCGGTTTTCTCATGGGTATATCGGTCATTTGCCTACCCCATGTTCCCTCGATTATCACGAAATAAAAAAACCCAACCGTTGCCAGAGCTAAGGAGAGAGAAACAGAGAAGAGCGGGAAAATAGAGAACGGTCGTGCGATCACTACCTGCAAATCAAAATTCTTGGACAAAAAAGATCGCGTGTGGGAGATTGATGAGCGAAGATGGATTGGGAACCCCGAGAAAGCGACGTCGCACAGCCCATTTACGGTCAGTGCTACTGAAACCCATATTTTGTCCCTGTTTGATTAAACTAGGGTTTGAGTTTTAAGTATATAATTAACTAATGTCTCTCACATGTACAAATCATTTTATAATCCCAGTTCTAATTAAATAATTTTGTTTGTTAAAGTGTTGTTTGTTCGTGCGTGTTGTTTATTGATAGAATAATGTTTTTGAAGTTAAAGCTTTTATTAGTTTATGTTTTATGCAGTAGTTAATTTGGGATTGTGCATGTTTGGTTTGTTTGTGTGTTTTCAGATCCTCATTCTTCTATTTTAATCATAAAACTGCACTATGGGGGGCAATTTAAGAACATGCCACACAAGGTTTACACCTCTTGCAAAATAGACTACTTTGATTACTGTGACATTGACATGTTAAGTTTGATTGAGATTGATAACATGGCAGAGAGTGTAGGAGCTGTAGGATTTATGAACTATTACTATAAGAAGCCTGGGTTAAGCCTTGACAATGGACTAGTGCAAATGATTGTAGACTCAGACATTTTGGCATTGAAAGACTACATAAATTCACAGGGCCAAGTAGAAATATATTTGGAAAGTTTGTCAAAGGATGAGATGATGGAATCAATTTCCACTCAGTTAGAGCTTAAAGAAACTGTGGGCTCTAGTGTGGTTATTGAAGAGCTTGATGATGTAGGCAATGTAGGAGGAAATGTGCCTACATGGACTACTGTGCCTGTTTGGAGCTTAGGAAAACAGGGGACAATAAGTACACAGGGGGTGAGAGGTGGTTCAAGGTTTAGGCTGAGTCTAGAAGGTCCAAGCAATGCTGGTGATGATGGGCTTGGTACACAAGCATCAGTAAATGTGGGCACTAGGGTGGAGGAAAACATAAACCAGAGCAGTAGGGCAATAATGGGTACTCAGGGGGAGGAAAACATAAATCAGAGCAGTATGGCAAGAATGAGCACTGAGGGCAGGAGAACCATACACCAAAGGACTAGGGCAGCAAGGGGCAGTGCTAATGAGGGGCCAAGGGGTAGTGCTACTGGTGCTAATGAGGGGCCAAGTGGTGGTGCTTCTGAGGGGCTAAGGGGTAGTGCTACTGGTGCTAATGAGGGGCCAAGTGGTGGTGCTTCTGAGGGGCCAATGGGTAGTGCTACTGGTGCTAATGAGGGGCCAGGTGGTGGTACTTCTGAGGGGCCAAGGGGTAGTGCTACTAGTGCTAATGAGGGGCCAGGTGGTGGTGCTTCTGAGGGGCCAAAGGGTAGTGATTCTGACACCGATTCCGATGATGAATCATACTGCTCAGATTTGTTTGATAGTGACTATGATGCCAATGAGGATGATAGATTGTATGAGAAGAATGTTGACATGAATGTAGTAGAACATGGAGTGGGTAGTAAAAGCAATGGTAAGGGACAAATGGTGCCAAATTTTGAAGAGAAAGAATATGACTCTGATGAGTGGCAGGAACATCCACCATCAGATTCTGAGGGAGAAATTGACAATGCAAGAAACAAGAAACTAACTGGGAAATTTAACCCTAAATCAGACATGAGAAAACCTGAGTTCAAGGTTGGTATGGTGTTTAAAGACAACAAGGTTTTCAAGGAAGCTGTTAGGCAATATTCTATTTTGGAAGGAAAACCAGTAGTATTCCCCAAGAATGAATTAGGGAGAGTTAGGGCTAGGTGTGCTTCAGAAGGGTGTCAATGGCAGGTGTTTGTGTTTAGGATGCAAGGAGACAATGAAGTTGATTTGGTTGTGAATACTGCAGTAACCCAACACACCTGTACCAGGGTGCACAAGAATAAACATGTGACTAGTACTTGGCTAGCTGCTAGATACATTAAAGATTTCAGATTAAATCCTAATACGAAGGTTGGTACTTTGAGAAATACATTGATGAGTGATCACCAACTAGATGTGCCACTTTGGACAGTTTATATAAGCAAGAGGAAGGCAACAATGATGGTTGAGGGCAATATAATGGAACAATTTGGGCAGTTGAACTCTTACATTGATGAACTTAAGAGAAGTAATCTTGGCACCACTGTGGATCTACAATATGAACCAGGGGGCATAGGACAGGGTGAGTACATGTTTCAAAGGATTTATATATGCCTTGGTGCATTGAAGGAAGGGTTCAAAGCTGGGTGTAAGAGATTGATATGGCTAGATGGGTGCTTTTTGAAAGGTCCCACTGGTGGTCAGCTCTTGACTGCAGTGGGCATTGATCCTAACAACCAGATGTATCCAGTGGCATATGCTATTGTGGAGGCTGAAAACAGAGACTCTTGGGGTTGGTTTGTACAGTTGTTGGGTGATGACTTAGAGATAAAAGAGAGTTTGAGTTGGACATTTTTGTCTGACAAACAAAAAGGATTGGTTGGGAGCATAGAGTCATTGTATCCTCATACTGAGCACAGGTTTTGTGTCATGCACTTGCATGCAAACTTCAAGGCAACATGGTTTACTGGGATTACTTTGAGAGATACTCTGTTTGCTGCAGCCAAGGCAACTAATGTGGTGAGATGGGAGCACATAATGCAAGAGATGGCTGACATAGACAAGGAGGCAGCGGCCTGGCTTGATGATAAGCCACCTACATAGTGGTCTAGGTCATATTTTAGTACAAATGTTAAATGTGATGTTCTTTTGAACAATTATTATGAGAGCTTCAATTCAATGATAAAGGAAGCAAGGGATAGATTGGTCATTACTTGTCTTGAAACAATAAGAAATACCTTGATGGCAAGGATGAGATTTTCTAGGGAACAAGCTGAGGAATGGAATGGTGAGATTTGTCCTGCAATACAGAGGATAACTGAAAGATTGAAGGTGTATGCTGGGGAAGGGATACCATCACACTCAGGGGAGTTGAGGTTTCAGGTAGCATGCCCATGAGGGGAGCAGTTCACTGTGGATCTCAAGCAGTACACATGTTCATGTAGGAGGTGGGACTTGAATGGGATTTCCTGTCCCCATGCCATTGCATGCATTTGGCACAAGAACCTGGCAGTAGAGAATTTCATCCATGAGTGCTACAGTATTGACACATACAAGGAGGCTTATGCACCAATCATTAACCCAATGAATGGTCCAAGTATGTGGCCTAAAAGTAATTTACCCTTCATTCTACCCCCCACTTATAGAAGGCCAAGTGGCAGACCTAAGAAACTGGGGAGAAGAGGCAAATATGAAGCTGAGGATAACACAGGCACTGGCAAGATATCAAGGAAAGGAACAACAACTAGATGCAACATATGCCATCAGCTTGGGCACAACAGGAGAAAATGTCAGAGCAGGAGACAAAATACTTCCTCAGTAAGTACATGTTGATTTTATTTAGTTGGCCTAGTTGTTATTTATGTTTGAGATTAATGTATTATAACCTCTCTAACAGGGAAACATGCCAACTGAGCAAGGCAGAGCCTCACAACAGGGAGATAATGCAACTGAGCAAGGCAGAGCCCCACAATAGGGAGATATGGCAACAAGGGGGCAGAACCCTAAGAAGGCAAAAGTTACCAGTATGTAAATAACAGAGTTATATATTTGAATTGTATTTATAAATAGGTGTTTTTACTGAAAATGTCTTTTTACAGCCAAGAACGCAACAAACTGCATCTCAACCAAGCCAAGGTGCTCCACAAAGCTCAGTTGTTACAGAGAAGATACCAGCAGGGTTTATGCCAACTCCACAGGCAACATCAGCCCAAAGACCATCATGGCCTATACCAAGCATGGTAGAGCCACCGCCAACATCAGCTGTTGCAGGTGGCCCAAGCCAAGGTGGCCAGAACAGAAGGAAAGAGAAGACTGCCCAGGGAAGTCCAAGCCAAGGGAAGGAGAAGTCAAAAGACAACCCTGGCCCAAATCCAACAGGAGGACAAATAACCACAAGATCAAGAGCAGCTGCAAGGAGTCAAGGTGAAGGACAAGCAGCTGCTGGTGCAAAGGGCAAAGGAAAGCAAAAGTGATAGAATGTCAGTGTAGCTTAGTTTTGTGAATGTAGGGAACTCACTGTTAGTATTTTTGTTCAAAGTATATGAAGGTTGGATGGCTTTTGGAGAGCAGTAGATAAATTTGTAGGTGGCTAGTTTTTGGAAGCCTAGTATATACACTACAAGATAGTGCCAGAGTACATGTTTTTGGATGTTGGCTGTAATTAGAATTGGGAAGGATGATATTGTTTATGTGTTGGATGTAATTTAATTGGAAGATTGATGACAAAACCATTGGTTGTGAGTCTGTATGTTGGATGTAATGTAACTTGATTACTTGTCTTGAGATTTGGTTGTGAATCTTACATAAAAGAGATATTTTAGCAGTTGTGATGATGCAAATGTGATGAATCTGCAAGTGAGATGATGCAATTTCATTGTGCTATATTGCAATTGGAATACAGCACAATGCAGTGTTTAAGGACATGTCCATTTGAGTATTTTAGGTACAGGTTTGTCAACATGCAACAATGTATAGGGGACACTTTTGTCCTGAAAAAGTAAACACATGGGACACTTTTGTCTATTATTGTAAATGACAGGGAACAAAATTGCAATACACATGCGACATTTTTGCTCGGTATGTGAAAAGTACGGGGGACACTTTTGCCATTAACATTAAAAGTAGAGGGAACATAAATGCAAAAACATCAAACTTCATTATATTGCTTAAGTACACAGCTTGGAAATAGGGGATGTTGATTTTTTTAGGGCAATCCCTAATTCAATACATTCCACATCTCAAAACATTAAAAAAAGCCCTAATTCAGTACAACCCTAGAAATTTCTACAAGATGTTGCCCACATCTTTGCCTTCAATGTTGCTCAATTCCTCTGTCCCGTCGCCAAAATCAGACAATAATGCAATCACAATCAGTAGAAGCAACACCCAACTAATAATTGCAACAGTCTTCCAAAATCTCTCCTTTGACCTGTTAATCGTAATTAGAGGGTCATGCCAAGCAAAAAACCCACACTTACCAGTCTGTGAGAAAAAGGAGATTGTTCATTCAGCTCACGAAATTGAAGAAGAAAATGGGTTAAACACAAAACTCACCTGGTTGCTGCAAGTCCAAAATCTTCGGCCGGGATTTAGATCTGTCCACGAAGTCTAAGCCACGGCTCTCTAACCACACTGACAATATATATGAGCCATGAGATGGGTTCTTCGAAATCTCTCTTTCCTCCACTGAAGTCTTTCTCTCCTTTCTTGAAACCCCTGAAGAAATACTGAAGCATAAACTAATTTTGGAGGGAAATAGGAGTGGAGGGTCACTTTTGGAAGGAACATGGGGTAGGCAAATGACCGATATACCCATGAGAAAACCGGGTGTGCTGTGCACGTGGGGTCTTAACGACTGAATTTGAACGACCATCCACTTTTGGAGCTGTTTGCAATGGTTTTGTAAACCTCGAGGGACATTATTGCAAAAGTTGTAAACACGAAGGGCAAAGTGCAAAAACATGTAAACCACATGGGACAGTTTTGTAATTAACCCAAAATAGAATTTCTTTTCACTAAACACAAAATATACTAAATTTCCTTTAGTGAACCCTGAGGAATTAAAAATTTACTGTTTAATCCGGTTTTTGAGTCAATGTGACAAGAGCTGCACCACAATGTATACACCGCCCCTCGATATTAAGCCCTATGTGCATGTGCGGAACTACATTTGGACTAGGGGGGCTAGTGCACCCCTTAAAAATTTTAATTTTAATTTAATTTTTCAGGAATTGCATCGCCGTCCACGAGACCCCGTCCCCCGAAATAGTCACCCCTCTCTCTCTCTCTCTCTCCCCGTGATCATGAGGACTGAGGCTCAGGCCGTGACTGCCGACTGGTGACTCAAGTGCACTTCGAGTCTTCGATATTAGGCCCTATGAGCCTATGGGCTGTGACCAGATCTGGACCTTGACCGGCGTGACGACGAACGACTCACTCCGACTACGACCTAGACGGCTTGACGACGGTGACGGACTGACGGATGAAGATGACCTCATCGAACACCGGCCACCGAGATTCCGTGATGCCGACCGACGAGGTGACGACTGTGAGTTCGTGACTCACTCCGACGGTTCGACCAGATATGGAACTGGAAGGATGGACTGAGGCTACTTAATACTCACTACTGCTTCTCTGCACTACTGACTGTGAGGTAAGTTCTTAAATTTTAGTTTGATTTCAGTGATTATATAGATATTTAAAAAATATGTTTGGTTAATTTGCTTGCTAATTCTTAATTAGTAGTTGGAAAAGTATGCCTTGATTATATTGCAGAAATTATTGGTGATTTATTTGAATTGGAACACCTTAATTATTTGGTTAATTTGCTTTGCTAATTCTTAATTGGCTAATTGCTTTTCTAATTCATAATTTGATGCATAGATAGTTTATAATTGTGTTGGAATGTGACGTTGAACTTGAGTTTGTTTGGCTATTTAATTTTAAAATTGGAAGGTTGAAAATGTACTGTTTTGTTGAAATTTGATGTTGTGTTGAGATTGGGAGGTGGAGCTTGAGCTCGGGATGTTGATCTTGGAATGTGATTTAGTTTTAAATTTGGGAGGTTGATCTTAAGCTTGAAATGTACATTTATTTAACTATGCGAATTTGGGTTGAGAACTTGAGATATTGAGATTTTATTCCAATGTGTGTGGGTGTGTTTTTTTTAGAAAGAAATTTTTTTTGGCAGAATCCTTGCAGTATAATCAAGAAAGTATTGGGAACGAGACTATTATCAAGTGTTACCAATCTTCGAGGCCTCGTCGAGTAGTAATTTAGTAATATTTAATTTGTATTTTTTTGTGTTGTACTTGTAAAGAGTTTTTAATGGCTCTCGTGAAACTTAATAATACCTTTTGTATGATTTTTAAGTGCACTATATTTTTTACTATTATTTTACTAATAATTGTTTTTGGTGAATTCGATATAATTTTTGCACCCCCAAAAAAAATATCCTAGTTCCACCCATGCGTCAATTAGTGTACAATTTGTACACAATAATATTGTCTAAACATGATGCATCGATGGTCTCGTCGTTTACACCCTCAATAGCCCAGGAGATTTTAGAAATTGTTTTGGCAAGCAATCCTCTCCCATTGAGACATACTTTACCTCAAATTGTGATAGGGGGTAAATGTTGTTTGACCTCCTGTACTTTAGGGCGTTTGCAATATGGTCCCCTATTCTAAAAAAAGTTGAACTAAACCTCCCTTTACTCATCGAAACTGAGCAAAAATAAACGGTCGTAACTAAGCTTGTCGAAATGTCACAACTATCCTTTCTTTTAATGTTTTCAAACCATTTGGGGTGGATGAATGTAGTGTTGAAGGGAGAATGGAGAGAAGAGCAAGGAGCAGTAGTGGCAGGGCAAGCTAGGGGCAGCGGCACAGGGCTGTTAAGGCCGCGGAGGATGGGGGATGAGAAGAGGAAGGAAGATAGGGGGTTGTGTTCACCAACGGCAGGGAGGGGGGCAGCCAGTGGAGTGTGGAGCTGTTACGGCCGCGTCGGGCAGAGGGAGAAAAGAAGAATGAAGAAGGGGGGAGGGTACGTCGGCGTCGTCGATGGGAGGGAGAGGGCTGCTTGTGGAGCTGGGCTGTTGTCGCAATAAGGGCAGGATGAGACAAGAAGAAAGAAGAGAGGTGGGTCGGCGTCGCCGATGAGGGGGAGGCAGCTGCCTGCGGCAAAGCGATGCTGTTGCGGTAGCGGGGGCACGAGGGAGAGAAGAGGAAGGAAGAAATAGGAAGGGGGTCGGCGTCGCGACCAGGGGGAAGGGGCTACCGGCATAGATGCCGAAGGAGGGTTTGTGGCGCGAAGGGGTTAGCGACAATTAGGGCTTCTGGGGGGGGGGGAGGGGATTAGGGTTTGGGAAGGGCACAGGGCGGGAATGATTTGGGTTGTTCTGTTGCTGGAAAAGGGCTGGCGCGATGTGGGAATGTCCACTGGATTTTTGAAATTAAAATAAAAAAATTCGTTTTTTTGTTTTGTTTTGTTATGCTTTGCGGTTGACCTTTAAAAGGAAGGTTTGCAAATGAATTGAAATGAAAATGGTCACTTTTTGCAAATTTTTTAGAATTTGCAAATTAATTGAAATGAAAATGGTGGACATGTGGGTAATTTTTGGCAAGTGTTTACCATTTTATTAGGTCAAAAATGTAGTTTCGTCCTAAAAATTTAAATTTTGCCACCAAATATTTCCCTCACAAAAAATGTGTTAACAACTTGGATGAAAACTGTCCATTTTGCCCAATTTTGTTGAGTACATGGAGGTTTAATTCAACCTTTTTAACAAGAGGGGGCCATTTTGCAACCGTCCTATAGTTAGGGGTGAGCACGGTTCGGTTTGGGGGTCAAACCGCAAACCAAACCGTTACTCTCGGTTTGGCAAATTGTGAACCGAACCAAACCAATTACCATCGGTTTGGACGGTTCGGTTTGGTCGGTTTAGACGGTTCGATTTAGTCAGTTTGAATCGGTTTGCACCTACTTAAAGACGTTGTTCATTTGTAAACTACTATTGGATCTAACGGTGCTTAAAAATTGAAGTTATATGTTTTCTAAATTACATATAATCTTGTTACATTCGATATATAAGTGCTTCTTGATGTATGAGAAATAATGAGTAAATATAAAACATTTATTGGTTACGAAAATTTTGTGTTATAAGTGTTCTCATTATTTTCTTTTCTTATAATTTTCAATATTTGTATCTATAGATTTGCTTACTACCGTATATGTGAAATTGTCAATGAATGCTACTAAAAGTAGAGTAACATATCATAGGTCGGTTCGGTTCGGTTTGGTTTGGAATCGGTTTAAAAAATGTGAACCGTGAACTAAACCGAACCAAGGTCGGTTTGAGAAATGTGAAACCAAACCATTAAGATCTTTCAACGGTTCGGATTGGATTGATTCGGTTTGATCGATTTGAACGATTCGGATTGGATTGATTCGGTTTGATCGGTTTGATGCTCACCCCTACTTATAATACAGGGGGTCAAAGAGCATTTGCCCCTTATGATAGCGAAACTCTAGATACCAGTTTTTGGGAGCAAAATTGATCAGGGCCGATGGAATCAAAAAGTTTGACATAATTTTTTTGCAAAATTAAATTTGAGAAATGAAATTTGACTCTAAAGTGTAAGTCTAACTATATTAATTAATATATTTTGACCAGACGAGTAAGTTTGAGATAGAATATAGACCTACACACGTGATATAACGATAAGGTCGTCAACTGCATAGCTGATTCCAAACGAGCTTAGTGTTTTAAGTAAAGGGCTGTTCGTCGACCCTTTCAAACAGTACCTTGTGCAGTAAGCTGCCCTTTTCAAGGGCGGACTTTGGCAAACTAGTAAAGCTTCGAAATGCAGGGCCAATGTGAGTGAGACTGTGTATACGAAAGCTGGACAGTTCTACTGCTGTATAAGTTCAGCAAGTGTGAACGTGACAGTCAAGTTTCTCATTACCTTCCTAAAGACTATGACCTAAAGGAACTTTAAAAAAGCAATAGACTACCTTGATATTGTTACACTACATGCATGTTCTTGTATGACACCTAACTTCTAACCAGGTAAACGTTGGCAACCTTAAAAAAATAAACGAAATAAGGTATTTAAAGGGCAGTGCTCAGTCTTTCTCACTCGAAGAAAGACCAGCAAGCGGACTTTGACTAAGAACTACCTACCTACTTTTGCCTGCCTATTTCTTTATAGTTGATCTACTTTGTGAAGTAGTGCTACCATTTGTGGTGATTAGGTTTAGTACATGGCCAGATATTGGAATCATAACAGGTTTTCATATACTCCAGTTGTCCAAACACAATAGAAGTCAAACAAAATCAGTCAAAATCACTTGCATCAGACTCAATGAGAGCCAAAGATTGGAAGGATACATTCAAGTATGGCTATTCAAAAAGAAAATAACAGTATGGAGCATCATAGTGTCTTCACATAATTACAGTCTAAAACTAGTAGTTAGAAGAAGCTACTGATGTCAGATCATATGTGTTCTAAGGCCAATCTTTAAGGTTTTACTCAATTAACACAGATGTATGGTGCAGAAACTCCAAAAAGAAAAGCATATCTAGATACTTAAGCATTTTCAAGTGGGACTATCTACATTACATCCAAATTTGCTAAGTGGAATCACAAGCATGTCTTATGACTTCTCTAGTTTGCATTCCAGATACAGAGGGTTTTATGCTGTTTGATTAAAAGTTTTTACAACAGGAGCAAAGTATCATCCTAGTACACCTTAGTCTGTTCATATTGGCAGCGAAAGGTCTGCAGACTCACAAAAGAAAGGAGTGTAAGTTGAGCCAAAACTGGCTCGAATGCAGAAGAGAAGATCCAAATGAGAAGTTTTGTGCAGCTGGAGATATGTTGGATTCTCAACTACATCATAAGGCCTTAGCCGTTCTCTTCCTGTTTGTGCAGCAGGAAGTATGTGATATTCAGAAGTCCTGGTGGAGGTAGATGTGGCTGGTAACCTTCTCTTGACGAGGCACAACATAAAAGTCAATTTAAGGAAATAACTCATGACCTCTCAAGAGTGGATGATGTCGAATCTTTCAAGGCCAATAATTTGTCTCATGTTAATGAATACAGATGAGAAGCCTGCGGTTGCATTGAACATCACTCAATTGAAGTAGAGGCCAGCCCATGTATATCTATAAACGGCCACAGATTACAATCTGAATTTAAATCATGCATATCTATACATCAAAGGCTACAAAATGAATTTGAATTGTATACCTATACATCAAGTACAGCATAGTGTAAAGATAGGTCTACAAATCTCACGTTATCCAGACTTCAACTTTGGAGTTGAGCCCCATTCGGACTTTGTTGGTGGCAGTCACTTGCTGATCTCAGATGGGCAACCACTTCGTAGCAATAACAGCCAAGCATCAACCTTGGGAACGTGGAACTTGAGTTTTAGAATTCTTGGCTAGGTATCCAGACACGTCTACGGTATTCTCCAAGCGCCCACAATGGGAAAATATTCCTATATTCTGCATAATGTAGCATGCAGTTCTTCATGTAGACTCCAGTTATTTCCTGTAATGATAGTATCGTTGTTAGGACAAACAAGTACCTCAAGACATACAAGCATTTATAACAAAAGAAAAAGAAAGCTAGAGGGATATGCAGATAGAAGTTCACCTGTTGAGGGAAGTCTCCATTATCCATTTGTGCATTAATCAACAACTTTGCTGCTTTATGTAAAGGTGCAGGATCTCTCTCAGCCTAATCAGTTAAAAAGAACAAAACATACCCATCAGGTACAGGAAGGTGAAACATTCTCATACTTCTAGCTCGCTTAATGCTTGTGAACTGATTACTGAAGACAAAATTTTTTTACTAACCTGTCCACATAACATTAGACCAAGCATACCCCATGATGTTTGCACAAGATTCGTTCTATTTCCTTCCAGCGGCGTGTATATCTGTTTCATCCAATGCCCAGATAGAAATGTTAGAAATTCTGTCTTGTACAAAATTCTAATATCTGTTTGTTTGTTATACAAGAGGATTTTGTTTGCCCTTTATGGCTGTTAGGTTCTTACCTCGCTTGGGCAGGATTGAATGCTCTCTCCCCAACCTCCCTCTTCATTTTGTGTTGAAAGGAAGAACTGAGTAGATTTACGAACTGCTTGGCTGTTGTTATATGTTTTTCCGCCGGCAACTAACCCTGCTAGACAAAAGAACGTGCCATAAACGAAGCAAATTCCCCAGTAACCATACCTGTCATAGTTATAACGCATTAGATAGAATTCCCGGGGGATTGCATCGTCATTGCCAAACAATCCCAAAAGTAAATCTAACTCACCATGAACCATCTGGCCGTTGCTTATCTTCAAGATAACGCATGGCTTTTGCCACAGAAACCTCTATTTCTTTCCTTCGATGTCCTGGATGTAAACGCTTGAATGCTAGCAGCGCTTGGATTATGGATGCAGTGCACTCCACATGTTCTTTCTCGACAACAATGTCAGCAAAGATTTCCGAAGGGTTCAACATCTGAGAGAAAAGGAAGAATATGAGACTGCATTAAGGGTATGTTGAAAAGCACCATGCACTGTCATCAAAGTGTAAGGCTTGTTTAGCAATACCTGTAAATATGGCTTTGGAACCGGTGGCTCCCAAATGGCAAAACCACCACTGATAGGACTCTACATTGAGAAAATGCATTTTATTAGCTACAAGGGCATATTACATATCAAAACGAAGAAGATTCTTGAATTTTTCAAAGGGAAGAAATCAGATAACACGAAGTCGTACTTGCAAATAGAGAAGAACATTCACTCCATCATATAATCTCTGAACATCAACTTTTTCTCCAGCGATTTCAGTTGGCATTTGTGAGAGCATCAAAAGACACTGAAGATGAAAAGGGACATCGGTTAGGAAAAAAACACCAATGCAGTTTGATAACCAACCACTAGAATATCATACCGAGTAGCATGGGAAAATAATCTAAGCAGTTTACCTTTAGTGATTCAGCTGTGCAGTCTGAGACAACCCAACTCTGATCCTGATCAGAGAAAGTCCATGCTCCTTTTGTAAAATAACGGCACATATTCTCGTAATCGCCAGTTGGGTTTTCTTTGATCTGTGATTCTTTCAAGTAGAATTGCGCCTTCTTAAGAGAATCGCCATATTCTTCAACCATACCAGTCGAGAGAATTGCTTGAGTTGCAAGAGCACAGTCCCATACTTGACTGCCAAAACTCTGCATTTTCATTCCATCCTCAGCAAGCCATAAGTAATCTGGAACCCTAGCCAGATGATGTTTGAACTCATCGCCATTAGGATTCTCTGCCCACCAGCACATCATTTGTAAACTCTGCATCAGAAAACATAAGAGTTAGAAATATATCAAGTGCTAGAGCCAACTTCCTCTCAGCAAGTATGCCAAATGCATTCGGCGGTACTCATTCAACGCGTACCTTTTCAACACATCCTATGGTAATGTATCTGCTCTCCTCTGCTCCATAACGCATCAACTCAACTGCCTTTTGGATAGCTTTCTCTCTGAGCTTGTTGAAGGGCCAACGCGAAACGATGGGCTCACCAAAGTAGTTAATAGCATCCCAGAGTAAATCTTGTATTTTGGTATGTGGGTAGTAGAGATCATCCTGCATTGCAAAAACTTTATTAGCCTTATCAACTTTCATGACTTTTGAAAGAATCTACGTATTACAGTTAGAGTTCAACCAACCTGACAACAATTGTGGCGCTGTTTATTCCAGTTTATCTCCTCGTATGGTATGGGGTAAATTTCTTTCCTCAATTCTAAAACGAGATCAGTGATTGGTCCATGAAATTTTCTCCCATATAGATATGACATGGGCATGTAAGTCGTGCGGCAGTAGCACCACATTTTTGCTGCATTTTTCAGAAGGAAAAGTGTGTGAGACAAGACCATACAACTTAACTACTAACATTTGGTCACAAACTGATGCTTTTCTTACAAGGATGGTAAGGCAAAAATGAAGGGAAGAGCCAGAACTCTGGGGGTAGTGGGTTCGCACCATCCCACTCATATACTCCAAGAACCTGCACAAACAAAAGGTTGATTTTTTGAGAAATGAACCTTAATAAAAAATAGTGTTGTTTGGCAACATTTTGCTGGCAGTGAAAGTTTTTCTTATGTCAGTATTCTTCGGAAAGGTTGGAGTTTTACCGCAAGATAAGTCTTTCCCCAAGAGGGTATTCCTCCAGCACCTCCATGATCAAGGATCCACTTCCGGGCCCTCGTAACTGCGCCATTTCCGCCATCAGGCCCTTCTCCGAGCAAACGTAAGGCAACATAGCTGAGCGCCGAGCCAATCATGGTACTGTGACCCTCAATGTAGAAACCCCATCCACCATCATCATTCTACAGATTGCAAATTCACTACTTTAGAGAATGTAAAACTTGCTTTTAACATTGTTAAAATTGAAAAATAAATGGGATCTGGAAATTACTTGATGGTTGTAAATGTAGCGAATCATCTCGGTCTTGTGTTCTTTTCTAAGAATAGTGTTAATAGCTCCACTAATGTACAGGGCAATGATCTGCGAGCGGAGGGAACATTTATAACAGTGTTTGTTAGTATCATTTTCTACCGATATCACATTGTTATACTTATGTGAAGGATCTAAATGTAGACCAAAATTTACCAGGGGAGGAGTGAAAAACATAGGGCCGGCATTTTCAGCCGGCCAGTGACCATCATGTGCTTGGATTGCACGATTAAGTCGAAGTGCTTTCTTCACAGAGGTTGTGATAGCTTCGTAGTTAACTTCTTCTTCTTCTGCTAATCTCACTGGTGGTATGCCTAGAACATCAATTCCACTTTCCTTTATAAGCTGTGATATATCTCAAATATACTCCCAATAATTGGGGAATACCGGCACTCTCAGTCATACTAGGACATTGGGGATTATCTTATCAGAGATCGTGACGTGATCATCAAGGAACCTAACACGATCCTAACACATCTAGCCTACGGCCCAGTCCTACTAGGGCTCTTCTTCCTACCACTATATAAAGGGGGTCTACCCCCCAGGTATGGGACGACTACACAACTACACACATACATGCTTTTTCAGAGTTATTATCATGTAGCTGCGCTCTGACTTAAGCATCGGAGAGTTCTCCGCCGGGAACCCCACCCGGCGGTCACTCGTTTTCTGTCTTGCAGGTCATCGGTCCAGGCTCGGGTTCCGCAACGTACGCGGGACATATTTTAAGCAGCAACATTTTGGCGCCATCCGTGGGACCCGCCAGCCTATCCGTTTGACCTCAAGAGAAATTCAACAGTTGTATTCTTAACTGCCGGCGACAACGTGTCGGAACTACCGACAGAACCGCCAACGTCACAAAAATACAAAGGCACATTCGAAGAAAATCTATAACCAACAAAGTGCCGTCGAGCTCCCAACGGTACTGCCGTGAACTTCAAGGACAGCCTCCACAGTCGCACATCCTCCCCCTCTGGAGTCTCCGATACCACAACAGCAAAACTAGCGGCGGTGCCGACAATCATGCAACATTTTGGCGCCATCCGTGGGACCCGCCAGCCTAGCCGATTGACCAAACGCAATCACCTCAAAAAAAAAATATTTACTCGGATCATAGACCATGGAAACTGCCATCAGGAGCCAACTGACGGCATCCCACCGTGAGTTTGCTGTCATACAATCCGGTCACCATGTTGAAGGCAACTCAGTACCACTTCGCCTCTGTGATCATAACCCAAAACATCAACGGCGCCTACACAAGCAGGCCCATGCCCGCGCAACACAGATTCATCCACCGGAGTCACGTCTACCACAGTCGGTGGTTATCCGCTACAAAGCCACCGCCGTCTTCACGAAGCTGTCGGAGCAGCGACACAAGAAAAAAAATCAGCGCCGTCCACCGCGACCTTCCCATCACAGTCAGCACCGAGAACTCAACAAATAATGTCAACACGGAGGTTCCTTCCGTCATGAAAAGCCCCGTCGAAACAAATCAACGCCGCCAGTCGCACAACCATCACCACCGTGAAACTACTGTCGCAACTGCAACGGCCAAAAAAAGAAAAAAAAGAAATAGAGAACAGAATACGGCGCCACTTCGCCGCCGTAAGATCTGCTCTGCCCCATCAACGGCGGTGCTAACTTGCCAACAAACTCCACGACATCGTCGGCCTCTGATCAAGCCGGCCAAGACAACAACGTCACGGCCAACAATAGTCCCGTTCGCGAACCTGTGCCAACACAACCGTACTACCGCCGGCGTTCTCCGCTGCCAAGGACAGCCTCCACGGTTCCACAGCGGCTCTTGCCCAAGAGTCACAGCCGGCCAAAGACCACTGGCTAAAAAAGACAGAGTCATCGCTAGCGGGGTTGCGGGCACCATAATCCGCCGACCACCGCCGTGAAACTGCCGGAGCAGATACAAACATCTCAAAAAAAAAATGAGAGAGAAGAAGAAGCAGTAACGGTGCCGCCACATAAGGTCCAAACCCTAACAAATCGCCGCTGCACCGGATCCAACTGTCGGCCGAAGCCACAACAACCAACGCCGACAGCGCGCTAGTGCGCCACCGCCTCCCTGTCGCGCTACCTTACCTTCGGTCGAGAGAGAGAAAGAAGAGGACGCCGTGGCAACACCACCGCAAGATCTGCGCTGTCGAGACGTCACCACCGCGACGGCAGTACTCATCGACCACCTGCGCTCCAGATCTGCAATCAACAACGACGGCTCCACCTCGTCGTCCAGCTTAGAGTCGCCATCAGACACGCGCCGTCGAAATGCTACCACCGCGACGGGTGGCAGTGCCCATCGGCCAATGACATCGCCGTCTCTCCGCTACTAGCACAGATCAGCGCTACCGTTGCCCATGGAAAAGCACGGCCACCGTTGCCGCGCCAACAACTCCGGCTGCCACCATCGAAACAGGAGCCCAGCCGTCGCCACCATCTGTGGCCACCGATGCCAACCCAGATAGCGTCGCCGTCACATGGAATCAGCAGCTGCGCGCCGCTAGGTGATCGCCGCACCAGCCGATATCGCCGGCACACAAGGGCGTCTCATACGCGCTGCTCGGCCGCCGCCTCATTGGCTCCTCCTTCCCCTCAGATCTGCGCTACCGTCGCATGGGCACAGCTCCGTCCATCACCCCGTCAAAACCTTCGACCGAAACGCCACAAGCCCTCCACCGCCGCATCGCTAACGGCCGCCGCCTCATTGGTCAACTCCCCCAAATCGCGCCTTCGTCAGCTCGCTAGCTGGTCGTCCCACCAAGAAAAGTCTCGGTCAATAGACTTGCAGACGGAGTCCCTTCAGTCGTGAGAGATATGGGCAAGCCAAAGAATATCAGGTGCTTCTTTCTTTTTGGCATTTACCCCCATAAAAGGCATATTTAGGCTTTTAACCCACAGAGTCTTCTTTATTCAAGATATGCCACACTGTTTAAAAGCATTAAGCTTTTTTCCTACGATAAGTGCATATTTACATTTAGACCCAAAAGGTCCATTTATTAAATTTAGGCCACTCATTTTTTAAAAAAAGCATCAAACTTTTAACCTGAGAAGATGGTCTAATTAAACATAAGGACCTGCAGAGTGTCTTTTTATTTAAAATATGCCGCATAAACTCTTTAATAGCGGCATATGTTTTATCGCATATTTATTGCTAAAAGTAAAGCACTATGACTTGCGGCGCTGACAAGCCTTCAAAAGGCTACTCCCTATGCAATTCTATATTACCTAGACCTATTTAATTTTTGGTTTAGCATTGTCCAGTCGCGCCAATTAGTGCAAGCACGTCACAAGTCGGGGCATCCGACTGCTATGACATATTAAGCTCACCTGCGACACGTAGTGCAACACACCCCTGTCAGCTAACTGACAAAGTCCTAATAGGGCCACGGTGACTAAACATCGCTCTTAATTCTGTGTTAAAAATATATTTGCATTTTTATATGCTTTATTGCTTCAGAGGCTATTTTTTCAGTCACGTACTTTTATTTCTTGCAAGGGTTTATACTGCGCTCGTAAGCATCAACAATGACGCAAAACCACTTCACAAGCAAGGAACAAATTCACAGCACCCGGCGACTTAAAGGTCACGCCTAGGGTTTTTGCGGCAGTATCCTGCCGTCTCGACATTATATATCCGGTCATACAGTGACCGACTGTCAAAGGCCAAACATTCACACCAGCGCATGCTACCAATGCAACTGGTGAATCAGAGCACTTTGCGCTCCATCCGCCCCCAAGGGCACATATGATGAGAACTCTAAGTTCCGTCAACCCTCCGAGGGTATTTACATGAGCTCCATGCTCCATTCCCCCTCAAGGGCACTTATCAGAACTCTACGTTCCACTAGCCCTCAAGGGCGGTCACCCTCAAGGGTGATAGGATAGCACACAAGTGTTATCTGACACGGTCTAGCTTTAGTTCTAGCCCGAGAAACGGCAAAACCACGTGGGAGTTCGTCGCCCTACCCTGTTTTGTTAATTCGAAACCTGGCCGAGCGTGAGTGCGAGGCTTCTTTGCCAGCCCTTAGCTGACGATAAGGGTTCGCGTCAAAGTAAAACGCAAGCATGATGTGGTCAGCTCAAGCTAAAGAACACACACTTGCACAAAATAAACACCCTCCACAGGAGAGGTGACCCCTCAAGGGGACATTCAAACACTTAGCACATGCAACAACTTGCATGCACAGCTCTGTGTCATCTCTCTAGAGAGGCTAACGTGGGGCACATCCTTTAATGGATCCCGAGATCCCATTATTCATCTTCCCAAAGATGATTCCGAATAGCCTACTTAGGCGACATTCGAAAGACCTAGCTCTCAAGAGCTAGAGTTCTAGCATCCTACTCGAGCAAAGTTCCAAGGCTTAAGCTCCCAAGAGCTTAGGTCCGAGTACATGGAGTAGAGAAATATTATTACCCCTACAAGCGGATGGAGAATCCCTTACAAATCTAACGTGTGTCTCAAGACACCAGGTATAAACTTCCTCAGCCAAACATTTTGGCTAAAGAAGTGGGGGGCTTATGATATATCTCAAATATACTCCCAATAATTGGGGAATACCGGCACTCTCAGTCATACTAGGACATTGGGGATTATCTTATCAGAGATCGTGACGTGATCCTCAAGGAACCTAACACGATCCTAACACATCTAGCCTACGGCCCAGTCCTACTAGGGCTCTTCTTCCTACCACTATATAAAGGGGTCTACCCCCCCAGGTATAGGACGACTACACAACTACACACATACATGCTTTTTCAGAGTTATTATCATGTAGCTGCGCTCTGACTTAAGCATCGGAGAGTTCTCCGCCGGGAACCCCACCCGGCGGTCACTCGTTTTCTGTCTTGCAGGTCATCGGTCCAGGCTCGGGTTCCGCAACGTACGCGGGACATATTTTAAGCAGCAACAAGCTGCATATACCAAAGATCAAAACATTAAATCAAGCAGCTTTATGGAACAACTTTGTTTTCCTTGGGTATTCAAAGTGATAGCGAAGATAAGTGAAGCTGCTCAATAATTGTCGTGATTGTTGAGAAAAGACTTGGTACACTAGCTATGAGTTCAATTCTCTTTCAAGACAAGCACTACAAGCTGGAAACAGGTGGTGATGATTGAGGAAGACTGAGAACACTGCTTAGTTCATGAGGTTTAATTGCCTTCTCGCTGCACAAAGATACTTGTAACAAGCATGTTCTAATCTTATCTCCTTTTATCGATCAGTGGCAAGCAAACTTCTAATTTTGGTTCTCTAACTACTATGTAGTGTTGTTTAATTTAAAACTGCCGCTAAAAGTTGTTTTCGCTCGGTTGATGAAAAAAATGTAGAAAATAGTGACACTTGATAGTACTTTTATAGAAAAGTTAGTTACTTCGAAAGATCTATGTGCTTGTTGTGTTCTCTGCGTTTGTTTTATGTGCATCACTTTAACATAATTTAGTTACTAAAGCTTAAAGGTATTATATAGTGTGACATTTAATAGATTTAATTCAGCTATGAAATTGATGCTCATCAATTGAATAATGCTCGATTGGTTTTTCATGTTAAAGTAGGTTAAATGGCTTCTGCTTCGGTGAACAGGGATGTTTCAGTTGACAGGCACTTCTTCAAGGTCATGATGCCTGGTTTTCATACAGAACTTGTATGCCATCCCGCTTTCTCTGTGTTTTCGTGTGTGTTAAAAGTTTTATCTTTGGTTAAAAACTTACATGTCTTATTGTATTATGAATATGTTAGGCCATACCGGTAGTATTTTGCAGATTGCTTACCACATTGAGATTTGAAGCAACTTTAACTAGCCGCAAGGGGTCATGGCCTGTTAAATTGAAGAAAAGCTTGGCCAAGAGGAACTTTCCTTCGAAGAGGGTTGGAACGAATTCGTGCAGCAGCATGACCTCCATCTAGGAGACTTTGTAATCTTTGAACACATGGGGCAAATGCGTTTTCAACTACTGGTGTTTGATCAAAGCACTTGTGAAAAACCTTTCCCCCAATGTTGAACTCTGAGCCGTAATTAGACAATATTTTAAATTAATCGAACTGGATATGTACATTTTGAACAATTTTGTGTTATTTGAACATTGACTATTTGTTTGATAATTTTAGGTTGTTAATTGATGATTTTAGATTGTTAATCGTGCATTTGAGATATTGAGATTGTTGACGGAGGATGAGACCCAATTGGTTTGAAATTTTTATTACAGGTTTGGGCATTAAAAAATTTAATCCGTCGCTAAAAATTTTATCCCGTCGCTAATTTCCTTAAAAAAAATAAATTAAAATAGAATTAGCGACGGATATTCCGTCGCTAATTTTGATACAACTACGTCGCCAAACGTTCTATATTAGACGACAGATTCTATAATTCCGTCACAAAACTTTTAGTAACGACCTTTTATACGAGGGACTTTTAGCGACGGGAATTCCGTCGCTAAAAGTTTTAACGACGGAAAATAGGTTTTTAGCGACGGATTTTCCCGTCGCTAAAAGCCTTATTCCTTGTAGTGAAGTTACACGCACCTTTGTTCACACACATTGAACTCACACACTGAGCACACTCTGCACCTTCACACCCCTGCTTCACATATCTACAAAGTGCACACACACACAAAGTATAAAACTGATAAATAACCAAAGTATAAAAAGATAAGTGATGGGGATTGCCATTATTACAAGTAGAAAACGGGCGGCAGAATAGAAGTAGAAAACAGACGATGGTGTTACGAAGTACAATGTTGATGCATGTGGTTCATGTTCATTAAGGTTGTGAGATGTACAATAGAGACCTTCTCTATGTAGTGTCTCATGGATGCATATATCCTTGAATTTTAGGTTAGGTATTTATCCATGACCGTACCGTGGATTTATCCTCTTCTTTGATTTTAGGGCTAATTACACCTATATTTCTGAGATTTATGGGTAATTACAGTCAATGGCAATAGTTTGGACAAATTACACTTATATCCATTGACCAAATTGAATCTTAAAAATCCTAACGGTTTTAATGAAAATACTTTATTACCCCTAAGTTGGAACCTTATTTATTTTTCAATGCCATTATTTCATCTTCTTCCATTAATGCCATTACTCTTCATCTTATTTTTAATGCCATTACTTTTGCCCCCACCCTTCCCCCCCCCCGAAGCCCGTTTGGCCATTTATGTCTCAAACACCGTTGGCCGCACCCTTCCCCGTCGCCCCCACCCTCCCCCTTCCCCTTTCCTGTCGTCGGCGTCGCCTTCCCTCGAGATGGCGCCGGTGATAAATCCCGGGCGGCGGTGGCAGCGACGAGATGGTTGCAACGCGGTGGTCGCGAAGGCGTTGGTGATGGCGCTCGGTGAAGGAGCGCCGGAGTTGATCGCTGGTGATGGGGCTGCTGACCGAAGTTACTAGCCGGCGACAGGTCTGTCGGCAACATCGATCGAACAGTTGCAGTGGTAGCGGCACAGTGGCATCAGCGCGATGCTCTCAGAGGCACGATGAAGGGGCATTTCGGTGAAGGCGCGGGGAACGAAGTTAGTCGCCGGCGACCGCTTTTGCGGCCGGTAGTGGGGCTGCCATGGCATGTAAGAGAGAAGGGACTACCGGCGTGGGGTGAGGGGAGGGGGCTGCCGGCGAGTTAGCTGGGGGAAGACAATGAAAATTACGTATATAAAGTATATTAAAAAGTATATATAGTATATTGAAAACTACTCAGTATATGAAAATTACTCAGTATATACAATAAAAATTACTCAGTATATTAAAAACTTTAAAAATTACTCAGTATATACAGTACAAGGGTAGTTTTGTCATTTTAAAAATACGTATTGCTGACATCATAAAAAAATACACTTTTTGGATGGAACCCTGACGGATGGACACATGTAATACATTTGAAACACTTTTGGTCACGAAATGTTAAATTTTGAAACTTAGTGTCCTTGACTGTAATTACCCCATAACCTCAGGGACATAGGTGTAATTAGCCCAAAAATATTTCATACGAATCTGAATAGATATAGACTATCACTCATAAGCGCCTTGATTCAAGAAGTCAAATCAATTGCCTTTTTAACCATATAACTCCTCGTCACTATATAGTGTCAATTCAAATAAATATAACTAGATAAAATCTTCAAAAACAACACAAGATCTATGCTAATACAACTTGTATAAGCACAAAGTAGTAGATAACCCCTACATGCTTAATTTTTCCTCAATATGACGTGCAATCTACATTACTTAATTAAGTTGTGAAACTACCAACTCTTGATAATCTTACATCTTTGTCGGGATGCTACTCTCCATAAACAAGCTTTAGAACTATTATTAGTCTTCTAACGGCATACCAAAATGATTCTAATAGTAAGCGAGCACAATGAAACCTCATGTGTTGTGTATAACCCAATTTTCATTTACATTTCAAAGTTTGTATCGCTCTAAAAGCACAATTCATGCACTTTTTCTTACTCACTTTATTGTCAAACATATGCAGGTATGAAATGTGCAGCATAGCTAATTACAAGTTAAAACTAACCTCAAGGTGATATGAAAATATCACAGTCTCATACCAGTATATAGTTTTATAGTCTTTGAGATTTCCATGACCCACATAAGTGTTTTTTTGCGGCATGTGCCACCATCTGAACTTTGCTTCCAAGACTTCGACGCCTTATACCTTGACCCTCGTACTCGTAAGAAAATTAAAGCATAAGAGGACTCTCTACTGTTATTTGCATAAACTAATAACATTTTTTTAATACAGGTAGAATTAGACACGAGAATACAATTTTAGCTAGCTTTGTTCACAAAATATATAGTCTACTTAAAGGTAACAAACTAGTTATATAAATCATTCATGTGTAATATTTTGATTTTTTTATTGTCAAGACAGTTAACAGAGGCGCTAAGTTGGCCAAACCTGACGATAGGAGGCAAAACTTGGTCCATGTGAAACTGTGTAAGCAAGAACACAGTAAAGTTTGCCATCAGCCCAATAGTTGCCAATCTCTCGGATGTTCGATTTACTAAGACAAATGGCATGGACTTCTATCCACCAGGCTTTCTCTTGGTTATCTGCGAAGTTGTACTGGGAGAAAGCTCGTCGTGTTTCTCCTCAGAATCATCATAACTGGGCACCGGGGAAGACGACAATGAGCTTGAGGAAGACATGGGTAAGCACTTAGTGCGGTAGGCAAGCCATGAAGAGGAGCTCAACTGCTTCTTCTTGTCCTCTAACACCATGTTTCCTCAGTGTAAGTGACCCGCCACTTCAACAGACTTTAGCTAGCGGTTACTTCTCAGGGTACCGCTGTGTGAAAGTCTTCCATATGCTTGGACCTCTGCCTTATTTGTTTGCTATTCCTTCATATTGAGAGAGAGAGAGAGAGAGATGAAGACGTAAAAGTAGATCATCGCCTTTGGTAACGGCAGCCGGTCTTGGCGTATTGCCAGTGCTTGCAAGAACAAGGCTTCTGTTTTCCATTACTAACAATTTGAAGAAGTTGTGTGTTACTTCTCTAGAAAAATTATACCAAGTTATAAGTGCCAAATATAAAGCATTTGTTTTCTTCTTTCAAAAAGTAAAATTTTAAGGCCATACAAATCAAAACCAATACGGTCTTTAGCTGTTGAAATATTTACGCTTTGATTTGTATTTTTCTACAACAAAAATATTAGCAATAATACGTGATTAAACATAGCAAAATAACAGTAAATAATTGAAAGTAATTCGGTATGAACTCTAGATAAAATTGTGTAATTTAGAGTAGTAAAAGGATATAAAAATAGTCGGTTCGTGAGAGTCGCAACAAAGTCGCTGTCCTGAAAATGTTATCGCCTCCCTACGTGCAGGTGTCGACGGCAGATAAAGTCTCCAAGATAAAACTCATTGACGCAGCTATGTCTCCACTATGTGCACGTCCACAGGAAAACGATATGAACCAGTCCACAATCATGTTGCCCAAGTACAAAATATATAATAGATATAAAGGAAAATACATTGTGACAGTAGAGTAGAAAACACTAAGTTTTGAAAGCATAGTAGCTTCAAGTATACTTTTATGTCACACCCCATGGCCTTATATACATGGCCAAACATTAAGTATTTATCGGCCACATAAGTAAGCCTAAAAGCTTTGTAACTTATGGAATAATCATAACCATTCTCAATAATACCAAATAATAAAGTATATTATACACACCATAAATCAATATGAATTAATATTAGTGATTATTGCATTTGTAACTTGTTCCTATCCTATCTTGGCCGCACCCATAGACCTACTGGGGTTCTGTGTCGCGTGACACGTCGACACAGCCAACGGTCAATTTTTTCAAGGCTTTCAACCGGTCAAAATACGCAAACTTAAGTCACGTGAATTTTTTTTCACTTTTTCACGATAATTTACAACTGAGATGATTTTCTTCACTCGACCCATGACCGCTAATCTAACAACGACGAAATTCTTTAGGGGGTCGGCTGCCTTCCCCTTCAAGGGGTTGGCCACCTTCCCATTTAAGGGGTCGATCGACCTCATTTACCACATGCCCATCCCGTTCCTTATGCACTCAGCCAAACAACATATCGCCCGCCATCGCATGCGCGCCATCTCTGCGATGCCCGTTATCTGTGCCCGCGTGCGTTATTCGCGACGCCCATCGCATGTGCCCGCGCGCCGATTTTGCGACGCATGTGGCCCGAGCGCCTACTCCGTGACGCTCGTCGCCTGCACGCCAACTCTGCAACACCCGTTGCCCTCGCCCGTGCACCATTTCCATGTCATGTGCCCCCGGCACTCTGCACATTTTACCGTGCCCATGTGCCACGCCACTGATACAATCGCGCCCCCTGGATATCTGTCACACTATCGTGCCCCCGACACGTCACACAGTCTGTCGCGCCCATGCGCTCCGCAGCTGATAGAGTCGCGCCCCTGGCTCTCTGTCACACTACCATGCCACTGGCTTTGGTCCATTCTTTCACCAAACCATGCGTACCTTGCCTTGTTCGTGGAACATGATTCGACCCACTCCCCGGAGTGTGCAGCATCTCGTGGGGACAGGCGACTACTCTGAGACACGATCTCCACCAAGGAGCTCTAAGTGCTCAAGCATGAAGACTCCCCTTCAGCAAGGTAGATAGCTCATCAGGGATGTTACCTCGGCTCGTCAGGCAGGCGACTCCTCCAGAATGCTACCTTGGCGTGCTCCGAGTGCTCCGGTACAAGGACTCACCCGCGAGGATAGGCGACTTCTTCGGGACACTATCTCCATCAGGGAGCTTTAAGTTCTCCGGCATAAAGACTCTATTTCCGCCAGGTAGACGGCTCTTCCAGAATGCTAACTCGGCCCATTAGGTAGGCGACTCCTCCGGGACATTACATTGGTGCGCTCTAAGTGCTCTGGCACAAGGACTCACTCGCAGGGATAGGCAACTCCTCCGGGACACTATCTCCGCTAGGGAGCTCTGAGTGCTCCGATATGAAGACTCTCATTCTACCAGGTAGACAGCTCCTCTGGGATGCTACCTCCGCCCGTCAGGTAGGCGACTCCTCTGGGACATTACCTTGGCACGCTCTGAGTACTCCGACACAAGGACTCACTCGTGGGGATAAGCAAATCCTCCGGGACACTATCTCCGCCAAGGAGCTTCAACACCCTTTTCACCAGGTAGATGGCTCCTACGGGATTCTATCTTGGCCCGTCGGGTAGGCGACTCCTCTGGGACACTACCTTGGGGTGCTCCGAGTGCTCTGGCACAAGGACTCAACCGCGAGTTAGGCGGCTCCTCCGGGACACTGTCTCCGCCAGGGTGTCTGCTTGACTAGCCTGCGTACTCTGGCACTAGGGGCTTTCATCGGCACCCCGAGGGCCTATGACCCCCGAATTACTCCGAGACAGGAGCAAATCTCCGGAGGGCATCACACCCAGTTCACCTGGTAGTTGGGCATCGAGTCTTCCCCACCACTGACAGGTCCTTGGTGTCTCTCGACTCCCTGTGGGACTTTGTAAAGGCTTTGGACTGGTGGCTAGATCAAGGGGGGTCTCTGGCCACGCCAACGCTATGGGAGCCAGCCTTTCCAGATAGATAGACCGACGCTGTGAGGAGCAGGCCAGGTGAATTTGCGACTCGACAGTCCGTGGAACACAAACATCTATGGACCCCTCTGTGATGTGTCTCTCCCGGGGAACGCCATGTGTCAATTAATGACATCATCATCTCAACCTCTATAAATAACGGTTTGGAGAATTTATTTAGAGGTTGGACATTTTCAGAACTCACTTTCTCATTCTAGGATTCTAGAGAGAGAAACATACAGGACCTTGACTCTGGACCTAAGCATCGGAATGTGACTGTCGTCATGTATTCACCTCGTGCCATCACCTTCGCAGCACTGCCACCCTCAGGCTCTATCTGGGAAGCCAATGGTCTCTGCCCTTGCTCCATCCTTTTTGTGTCCACATCACCATACTTGGCATCCGACTCGGACTGCATTCCTTATGGCACCTCCACGTCGACTGCGAACCCACTTCCTTGGCATCATAACTCATCTCATAATTTGCATGTAAGTAACTACCATATAGCCATAACTTGCAATACAATTATAATGCTACAAGGTACATTTTATTTTATTAAAATATTCCAACATGCACGGCATGCTAGTTGCAGTGGCGATGGCGTCAATTGGTGTTGCCACCTACGATCTACAGAGTGTCGCGGTGGCAGTCACCTAGCTATGTATCAAAATTTGTCCAGTAAGGTAACTACTAATCGTAGCTCCCCAATTTAACTAGGAATGCAGCGTATAATCCATTGGTTAGGGGTTTATTTTCAGTTGTTTCAAGAATCCATGAAATTGAAAATTTGTCATCAATTTTGCAAAATAATGCAAAATTTAAGAAATAAAATGTAAAATTATGCACTAATGTGCAAGTCTAACTATATTAAACAATCATATATCCGCCACAAACAAAACCATTATTCTTTGTTCCGGCCTCTCTCTTGTATCGAGTGTTTGGCCAGTTTCTTTGCGCTTTAGTATGGTTTGGGTCCCCAAAGAATCCCGCACGGGTATTGATACAGAAGCAATCAATGAGTCGGGGTCACGTGTAGGTTTGTTCGCACGCTCTGTTTGTTGTTTTAGTCACTCGCTTGCCTCTGTGATCGCTTTGAGTTATATTGTCCCTGGACTTTAGCTCATGCTTTTTTTTAATTTCAAGTTATTCACTAATGATATCTCTTTAGTGACATAGTTGTCAGGGACGGCTGATCTTTCTACAACATGCTACTCTGCTCTTTTCGACTTATGGTACAGGTTGTATACCGCCCAATACTGTTCTTTGAGCATGGCAAGTAAGCACCTTTCGGCTGAAGCTCGACAATTAGCTTGTTCCGGTGGCCCACTGGTTGGTGTACATGGATTGGACTGCTCCATTCGATCAAGCTACTTTAAGACCTTGGGTGGATGCATCAGTTTACTAGCCCCCTTAGGGCTGTTTTTGGATAGACTAGGGAGCTTTTATGGTAGTTGTTTTCGTGTGCGTGTGATTTTCAATCTTATTTTTGGACATGTTGACAATGTTGTGCTATATTTTATTGTTAATATATGTAGGGCTTTTACCAATTGCCAGGGAAAAAAAAAGTTGTACTAACTAATATATATTGACAAATGACGCTGTTGATTAATCTTCAAGGTCTTCTGGCTTTGGATTCCTTCTAGCGACATTTAATCTTGGCAACATAAATCTGAATTTGATCCACAATAATCTGGCTAGGAAAATTTTTGGATGCTACCGGTGTAATAAGAAGATAATTACAACCCCAATAAAGCGACAAGTGATTGTGGCTAAATATTTTTAGAGACTTTTATTAGTGACGATAAAAAAATGCTTCTAGGAATTGTTGGTGAAAGTGTAGGAGAAAAATAACTAAAAAAATTTAGCGGCCAATAATTGTCGTTATACAAGAGATTGCAACTATTTTGTTACAACTACTAGAATAGCATCCAATATTTTTTCATCAACAACAATCTTACATGAGTAATATTGGGATAGCATATAGACCTACGCACGTGATATGATGATAAGGTGGTCAATTGCTTATTTTCACCTTCTGATCTGGTTCCCCAAATGGTTGAACTTTTTGCCATACCATGTTGTTGATCACCAGCCATTTTTCAGAGTAAGGCATTGGTTTGTATTCTTCTAGTTGTAAATTGGTTCTCTGTTTTAACGAACTTTGATTCAGCAAAAGAAAGAAAAGTTGTACAACTTTTGGATATACAAAATTGACTTGGACCTATTATTTTATATCTTTACGCACATTAAACTTTGACCACCTTGCCATTTGAACCTAACTCCATCACTATTTTCAAGTACTGTAAGATTAGCCGGGGCTGATTGCCTCGTATGATCAGGTGTTGGAGCAAATTGAAGTGTTTGATGGTATTTAACACCCATGCTCTTGCATCCTCTTGCGAGTGTAGTTCAAAATAAAGGGTCGTTCGTCTCTTCTGAGACTCGGTTATGGTTAGTGTCTCGTGCACTAAGTTGCCCTTTTCAGGGGCAGGCCTTGGCAAACTAGTAAGCTTAAAATGCAGGACAATGTGAGTGAGGTTGAGTATACCAAGGCTTGATAGTTTTATTGCTTCAGTCAGGGTGAATGTGGCAGTCAAGTTCCTCATTTCCTTCCAAACGGCTGTGACCTAAAGAACTTTAAAAAAGCAATAGTTTACATGGGCTTGTGTGGCACCTAACTTCTAATTAGGTAAACGTTGGCAACCTTACAAATGAGAGTTTTGAAGGGCAGTGCGCAGTCTTTCTTAATCAAAGAAAGACCAGCAAGTGGACTTTGATTAACTAAGAACCAATCAACTACTTATGCCTACCTATGTTTTTATATTTCATCTTTTGATGACAAATTTTCATATACTTCGGTTGTCCACACACAGTACAACTCAAACAAAATCAGTTAAAGTCACTAGCATCAGACTCACTGAGAGCCAAAGATTGCAAGGATACATACAAGTATGGCTATTTAAAAAGAAAATAACAGTATGGAGCATCATAGTGTCTTCACATAATATAATTAGTCTAAAATTAGTAGCAAGAACAACCTATAATGTCAGATCGTATGTGTTTCAAGGCTGATTTTCAAAGTTTTACTCCATAAAAACAGATGTATGGTGCAGAATCTCCGAAAAGAAAACCATATCTCGATACCCTAAGCATGTTCAAGTGGGACTTTTTACATGACTACATCCAAATCTGCTAAGTTTGGTTGAATCACAAGGATGTCTTATGACTTCTCTAGTTTGCATTCCAGATACAGTGGGTTTTATGCTGTTGTTCTAATAGTTTTTAAAATGGGGGTAAAGTATCATCCAAGTACACCTCAGTGTGTTCATCTTGGCAGCGAAAGGTCTGCAGGCTCACAAAAGAAACGAGTGTCAGTTGAGCCAAAACTAGCTCGAATGCAGAAGAAAAGGTCCAAATGAGAAGTTTTTTGCCAGTTGTGCAGCAGGAGATATGTTGGGTTCTCAAATACATCAGAAGGCCTTAGCCAGCTGGGAAGTTCTCTTTCTGTTTTGCAGCAGGAGGTACGTAAATTTCAGAAGTCCTGGTGGAGGCAGATCTGGCTGGTAACCTTCTCTTGAGGAGGCACAACATAAGAGTCAGTCTAAGGAAATAACTCATAACCTCTCATGAATGGATGAAATCGACCCTTTCAACGCCAATAACTATTACATGTTAATCAATACAGATGAGAAGACTACAACTTCCGAAGGAAACTAAAGAGGGGTAGAGTGAGTGAAAAAATTCTGCAGTTACATTGAACATCACTCAATTGAAGTAGAGGCCAGCTCTTGTATATCTATAAACGACCACAGACTACAATCTGAATTTAAATCGTGCTTACCTATACATCGACGACTACAAAATGAATTTGAATTGTATATCTACACATCAAGTACATAGGTCTACAAATCTCAAGTTACTTCAACTTCGGAGTTCAGCCCCATTTGGACTTTGTTGGTGGCAGTCACTTGCTGATCTAAAGTTCCCGATCCCCTAGTGGCAATAAGAGCCAAGCATCAAACTTAGGAACGTGGAACTTGAGTTCTAGAATTCTTGGCTAGGCGTCCAGACACGTCTACGGTATTCTCCAAGCGCCCACATCGGGAAAATGTTCCTATATTCTGCATAATGTAGCATGCAGTTCTTCATGTAGACTCCGGTTATTTCCTGTGATGGAAGTATCGTTGTTAGAACACATAATTACCTGAAGATATACAAGTATTGATAACAAAAGAAAAACAAATTTAGAGAGATATGCACATAGAAGTTCACCTGTTGAGGGAAGTCTCCATTATCCATTTGTGCATTAATCAACAACTTTGCTGCTTTATGTAAAGGTGCTGGATCTCTCTCGGCCTAATCAGTTAAAAAGAACAAACCAACCCATCAGGTACAGGAAGGTGAAACATTCTCATACTTATGGCTCGCTTAATATTTATGAACTGACCTGTCCACATAACATTAGACCAAGCATACCCCAAGACGTTTGCACAAGATTCGTTCTATTTCCTTCCAGCGGCGTGTATATCTGTTTCACCCAACATCCGAGGTAGAGATGTTAGAAATTCTGTCTTGCACAAAATTCTAATATCTGTTTGTTGAAAGGAAGAACTGAGAAGATCTATGGCTGTTAGGTTGTTATGTACCTCGCTTGGGCAGGATTGAATGCTCTCTCCCCAACCTCCCTCTTCATTTTGTGTTGAAAGGAAGAACTGAGCAGATTTACGAACTGCTTGGCTGTTGTTATATGTTTTTCCACCGGCAACCAACCCTGCTAGACAAAAGAATGTGCCATACACAAAGCAGATTCCCCAGTAGCCATACCTGTCGTGGTTATAATGCATTAGATCGAATTCCCGGTATTGCATTAATGTCATTTCCAAACAATCCCAAACATAATTCTAACTCACCATGAGCCATCTGGCCGTTGCTTATCTTCAAGATAGCGCATGGCTTTTGCCACAGAAACCTCTATTTCTTTCCTTCGATGTCCTGGATGTAAACGCTTGAATGCTAGGAGCGCTTGGATTATGGATGCAGTGCACTCCACATGTTCTTTCTCAACAACAATGTCAGCAAAGATTTCGGAAGGGTTCAACATCTGAGAAATAAGGAAGAATATTAGATTGCATAATGGGTAAGTTGAAAAGCACCATGGACTGTCATCAAAGTGTAAGGCTTGTTTGGGTTACGTAAAATACCTGTAAATATGGCTTTGGAACCGGTGGCTCCCAAATGGCAAAACCACCACTGATAGGACTCTACATGGAGAAAATGAAAGTTTTTAGCTATAAGACCATATTTACATAGTCAAAACAAAGATGATTCTTGGACTTCTCAACGGGAAGAAGTCATAGATAACATGAATTCGTACTTGCAAATAGAGAAGAACATTCACTCCATCATATAATCGCTGAACATCAACTTTTTCTCCAGCGATTTCAGTTGGCATTTGTGAGAGCATCAAAAGACACTGAAGATGAAAAGGACATCGGTTAGGAAAAAAGCACCACACAATTTCATAAATAATCACTAGAAAACTTTACCCAGTAAGAAAACAAAATGTGCTAAGCAGTTTACCTTAAGTGATTCAGCTGTGCAGTCTGAGACAACCCAACCCTGATCCTGATCAGAGAAAGTCCACGCTCCTTTTGTAAAATAACGGCACATACTCTCGTAATCGCCAGTTGGATTTTCCTTGATCTGTGATTCTTTCAAGTAGAATTGCGCCTTCTTAAGAGAATCGCCATATTCTTCAATCATGCCAGTCGAGAGAATTGCTTGAGTTGCAAGAGCACAGTCCCAAACTTGACTGCCAAAACTCTGCATTTTCATTCCGTCCTCGGCAAGCCATAAGTAGTCTGGAACCCTAGCAAGATGATGTTTGAACTCGTCGCCATTAGGGTTCTCTGCCCACCAGCACATCATTTGTAAACTCTGGATAAGAAAACATGGAGTCAGAAATATTTTCAGTGCAATAGCTAACTTCCTCTCAGCAAGCATGCAAAGAGCTAACTTGTACCTTTTCAACACATCCTATAGTAATGTATCTGCTCTCCTCTGCTCCATAGCGCATTAAGTCAACTGCTTTTTGGATAGCTTTCTCTCTGAGCTTGTTGAAGGGCCAACGCGAAACGATGGGCTCGCCGAAGTAGTTAATAGCATCCCAAAGTAGATCTTGTATTTTGGTATGTGGGTAGTAGAGATCATCCTGCATTGCAAACACTTATATTAGGCTTCATCAACTTTCATGACTTCTTCAAGAATCTGCTTATTACAGTTAGAGTTCAACTTACCTTACAACAATTGTGGCGCTGTTTATTCCAATTTATCTCCTCGTATGGTATGGGGTAAATTTCTTGCCTCAATTCTAAAACCAGATCAGTGATTGGTCCATGAAATTTTCTCCCATATAAATATGACATGGGCATGTAAGTCGTGCGGCAGTAGCACCACATTTTTGCTGCATTTTTCAGAAGGACGAAGAGAATGAGATAAACCCAAATAAGTAAAGTACAAAAATTTGGTCATAAATTGATGCCTTCTTACAAGGATGGTAAGGCAAAAACGAAGGGAAGAGCCAGAACTCTGGGGGTAGTGGGTTCGCACCATCCCACTCATATACTCCAAGAACCTGCACAAACAAAAGTTTGATTTTTGAGAAATGAACCTTGTTATTAAAAGGTAACTTTCTTAATAGAAAGGAGTGTCGTTTGGCAACATTTTGCTGACAGTGAAAATTTTTCGTTTATGTCAGTATTCTTCGGAAAGGTTTGAGTTTTACCGCAAGATAAGTCTTTCCCCAAGACGGTATTCCTCCAGCACCTCCATGATCAAGGATCCATTTCCGGGCCCTCGTAACTGCGCCATTTCCGCCATCAGGCCCTTCTCCGAGCAAACGTAAGGCAACATAGCTGAGCGCCGAGCCAATCATGGTACTGTGACCCTCAATGTAGAAACCCCATCCACCATCATCATTCTACAGATTGCATATTCACTACTTTAGAGAATGTAAAACTTGCTTTTAACATCGTTAAAATTGAAAAATGAATGGGATCTGGAAATTACTTGATGGTTGTAGATGTAGCGAATCATCTCGGTCTTGTGTTCTTTTCTAAGAATAGTGTTAATAGCTCCACTAATGTACAGGGCAATGATCTGCGAGCGAGGGAACATATATAACACTGTTTGTTATTATCATTTCTACAGATATCACGTTGTTATACTAATGTGAAGGTATAAGTGTAGACTAAACTTACCAGGGGAGGAGTGAAAAACATAGGGCCGGCATTTTCAGCTGGCCAGTGACCATCATGTGCTTGGATTGCACGATTATGTCGAAGAGCTTTCTTCACAGAGGTTGTGATAGCTTCATAGTTCACTTCTTCGTCTTCTGCTAATCTCACTGGTGGTATGCCTAGAACATCAATTCCACTTTCCTTTATAAGCTGCATGTACCAAAGATCAAAACATTAAATCAAGTAGCTTTATGAAACAACTCCAGTTTTCTTGGTGATGACTATTATGTTAAAGGTCGACATGTTCAACCCACATAGCCTAAGTTGTCTTATAATTCTCAGGTAGCTAGGGAGGGTAAACTTGAGAGTTTAAAGATATGATAAGCATTTTTCTACTTTAACAGCCACGGAGTCCGTTCTCGTGCTACACCAACTTGTGAAGATTTTGCGCGTTTTTTCTTTCTTTTACCTGCATCCGCATGAGCATGTCGCCACAGGGATGAACCCCTTTTCGTCGATTATTCTGATAGTACTCCCTAGCCTTTTCCACCTCCTCTCGCTCTTCCGGTGTCCCAGCCTCGGGATCAAACTCCCAAATCTGTCTGCCAACGAAGTTGTTGGTGCTGTACAAGTATGGCCCTTGCCCTTCAGCAATCTTAAGCTTCCACATTGTATTTTTCTACGCAGTTGGTTCAAAGTTCCGACTTTTGGGTACTACAAAACGATTGCCAAGACAAGTGAAGCTGCTCAAGAATTGTTGTGATTGTTGAGAAAAGACTTGGTACACACTACACAGATATAGAGACTTGTGATCGAGTTGAGACTATGAATTCAATTTTCTTTCAAGACAAGAACTACAAGCTGGAAATTGGTTGTGATGATTGAGCAAGACTGAGAACACGAGCTGTATACATAGAAACTTTTGGAGTGGAGAGTACTAGTTCAATGTTATTTTAAGTGGGAAGGCGGCAGTCAAGGTTCTCAGTTCCTTCTTGGAGGCTTTGTATGGCACCAACTTTGACTAGGTAAACATTGGCGACTTTTATTAAGTTGAACATACAAAGGCCTCGGCTTACTATCACTACAAGAAAAAGGGTCTTTAGCGACCGCGTAAGGGCGGTCGCTAACACGGTCGCTATAACCTAGGTCGCTAAATTTTAGCGACCGCATTTTAATTTCGGTCGCTAAATTTAGCGACCGCGTTGACTATATTTAGCGACCGCGACCGGCGGTCGCTAAATAATTTAAATTTTTTTTAATTTTTTAAAAAATAATAATAAAAAATTTAGCGACTGCTTTGTTTTATTTAGCGACCGTATATCGTGGTCGCAAAACTTGGCTTTGCAAAAAAATAAAAATCAGGTCAAATAACCTGTCCAAAACATGTCGCGTAACTAATATCAATTCACATCCAATCCAATCCAATCCAATCGATCCAAAAACCGATTTAACCTCGGTTGAAACGCTTTTGAATGAATGCGTTGAAAGCTTTCAACGCATTCATTCAAAACCGTTTTACCCCCCTGTCCCGCATTCATTCAAACAGCTGCTCGCATTCATCAAAGTATAGATAAACGTTAACATATGCATTAAAATAATAGAATTCATACAAACAGCTGCTCGCATTCATCAAAGTATAGATAAACGTTAACATATGCATTAAAATAATAGAATTCGTACAGTTAAGTACCGATGATCAATTCAAAACAAGAAAATAACATTCATTGCATAAATCAAACCAAACTCCTATCTAAATCACTCGTCGGCAGAACAACCAGCCCCGTCATCATCTTCTTCATTCCTCGATGATGAAAAGGCACGTTTGATCCAACAACATCTTCATCACCCCGGGGGTCACCGGCACTAAGATCATCGGTATCGCCCTGCACAAAGCCATACAAATGATTCAACATCATATATCTAATCAAGATCACATATAGAGCACAAAATACATAAGTAATTGAGAAATTTTGTATTACATGTAGTTTGGGGTCCTTTATAATTACATAACTGTCACCGAGCATCATCCGCATGCGCGCATCAAATATTGTATTGAAGCACTCTACCAACGTCGCAGCCGTCGCGTCTGCCCGAGGACCGGTACAACTCGTCTCGCCTGACGATGCTGGTCTGTCTGCTAACAACGCTCGAGCGGACTGACGAGGGTGGCCGAGTATACGGTCCTTCCTAGGACCCCCAGTCGCGTCTGACCACAACGAGAACTCGTCCACCGTCTGGCTGGGAGTTGGCCTGAACTCTCTCTCTAAATAAACTCTGTATAAGAAAACAACAAAAATGTTAGAGAAATTCTATTGGCCACAATCGCAAAAAATGCAATAGGAATACAAAAGTATTGCTTAGTTACGTGCTCACCGCAAACTGCTCGGCGCTCTCAGACACCCACTTCCCATCACTATTCTGGTGTGTGCGCTCAAAATGGCGGAGCCTCGTAGAGGGCCTCCTGTCAGGGTCCTCCTCTGTCAACCTCAGCTCGTGCACGGAAAATGGACGGGAACCAGCACTGTGCTTCATCTTCTTCTCGCTTTGAGTCATCTCCGTGCCTCGCTCACTCAGTTTCGCCCAGTCTGGAGTACTCCAATGCGACACCAGCTCCCCCCACATGGTTCTGGATAAGTACTCGGGATTGTGATCCCTGGTCGTAGATATATCTGTCGTACTCGCCCGAGCTAGCGCCCACATTCTCGCATTCAGCATCCATTTCTTGTAGTTCTTGGCACAATGCCACTCCCACGCCTGCCTCCCGAGTTCTCGCTCACTGTCCGACTCAAATGTGAAATAGTCCTGAACATAATTCAACACAATTAAAAAACATAATTAGCAAGAAAAACTCAACGATAATGTACTTCTAAAACCGCAAAAGTAAAGCATATAAAAAATTATGCGCTCCTTACCAAAAACTTCCCCCAAACAAGCTCTTTGTTTGATTCCGTCCACGTCCCCCACGTCGCATAAGGTTGTGGGAGGTGAGCCTTGATAATAGGACCGATCTTGGTCCTAACACAATCCTCAACAAAACTAATTACAAGAAATCCCAGAGAGATACATCAATCCCAATATAAGTGCATATTACAATAGAAATTGAGCTTTGAAAATTAAATACATACTAATTGTTTCGGACATGAGCAGTAATCCTCTGCTCCGAGGTGGCTGGAAGAGGTATTCCACGAGTGATACCTCGCGGTACAGATGAACTAGACACTACAGATGATGAAAAAAGAAATCATTATATTTATATTTATATATATTGCAAGTAATTGCTTTCAATTCGACACAAAACTAATATCGTCTCACCATGGCCTGAAGCAACTGATGACGATGACGGCTGCTCAGTAATAGTCGCATCACCAATCCTCGGGAGGGGGGCTGACTGTGCCGAATCAGCTCCGCGACGGCCACCTCCACGACCTCGGGGTGCACTGGATCTCGGCATATCTACAATGTAGTTCGCCCAAATAATAAACAACTTAAGTGCAAAACTTAGTATGCTAACAATGTGGCACTGCCGACTATAAAAGACAACCAAAATTAAATAGTCAACCACCATCAATTAATAACCAATTCAATTTAAATAGTAAATAGGCATGTCTAAAAGTACATTGACCTCATATATTTTTTACTCTACACAGTCAATCACTATCACTAATAGACAACAGAACGTCTTCCTCCTCGTCGTCATCTTCGTCCCCTTCACCTTCATCGTCTTCTTCTTCGTCATCAACGTCTTCCTCAGTATCGTCGTCGTCGTCATCGTCGTCACCATCATCATCACGGAGGGCTTCGGCATCGACCTCTTCTCCAGCATGGCCTAAATCGCAAAGAGGCTCATCAATACCCCAATCCCACTTGGAGCAATCCTCCTTCGCATCCAACTTCTATCCACTGACATGATATATATCTCTTACTGCATGTTAAACCTATACAAGTCGAGTTCAAAATTAACCTTCAATTTGAAAAATATATATTGAGTAGTCACTTACAAGTGAGTGTTAATCAGGGTTAAGTAGGGATGATTAGGGCTAAGTAGGGCATATTAGAGCTAAGTAATGTTGATTAGTGCTAATCTAGGTAGCACGGACACGGACACTGCATCTGATACCGACACCGACCGGGACACCGCAGAGAGGTGCCTGACACGTGTTCAGCAGGTGCCGGTGAGGTGTCGAGGTGTCGGTAGGTGTCGGTAGGTGTTGGGCACCATACCTCGACTCATTTAAAGTGTCGATGCTAATCAGTGTTAATTAGCCCTAATCAGGGGTAATCAGGATTAATTAGGGATAATTAGGGCTAATTATTACTAATTAGGGCAATTTAGTGTTAAGTAGGGCTGATTAGTGCTAATTAGGGTTATTTAGTGTCCATTAGTGTTATTTAGGGCTAATCAGTGCAAATTAGTCATAATTAGAGCTATTAGTGTTAATTAGAGCTGATTAGTGCTAATTAGGGCTATTTAGTGTCCGTCAGTGTTAGTTATGGCTAATTAGGGCTGATTATTGCTAATTAGGAATAATTAGGGGTACTCAGTGTTAAGTAAGCCTGATTAGCATAATTATTGTCAATTAGCCCTAATCAAGGATAATTAGGGCATATTAGCATAATCAGGGGTGATTAGTGCTAATCTAGGTAGCACAGACACAGACATTGTGTCTGACACCGACACCGACATCGACCGGGACATCGCAGAGAGGTGTCGGACACGTGTCCGAAGGTGCTGGTGAGGTGTCGGGGTGTCGGTTGTTGTCGGACACCATACCTAGACTCATATAAAGTGTCGGTACTGCGTAGGTGCTAATTAGGGCTAATCAATGTCAATCACTGTTAATTATGGATAATCAAGACTGATTAGTGCTAATTAGGCCTATTTAGGGCTGATTAGTGCTAATTATACCTAATTAGGGCTTTTTAGTGTTCATCAGTGTTAATTATGGCTAATCAGGGGTGATTAGTGCTAATTAGGGCTATTTAGTGTCCGTCAGTGTTACTTAGGGCTAATCAGAGTTGATTAGCGCTAATTAGGGCTAGACTTATGTGTCGGGGTGTCGGTAGTTGTCAGACACCATACCTAGACTCATGTGAAGTGTCGGTGCTTCCCAAGGGCTATTTAGGGCTAATCAGTGTTAATCATGATTAATTAGGGATAATTAGGGCTGATTAGCCTAATCAGTGTACATTGACACTAATCAGAATTAATTAGGGCTAATCAGTGGCGGAACCAAAATTTCACCCAATGGAAGATGAACCTTATTAACTTAATTAGCCTATGGCAGATGAACTTAATTAACCTAATTTCAACCAACCATGTCATGTTTCATTTTTTAATTAACCTAATTTCAACCCACAATTTAACTAAATCACATATCCGATATCTCAATCCAATTGGGTCCCATCCTCCATCAACAATCTTAATTCTCAAATGTTCAATGCATATTTAACAACCTAAAATCATCAACAGTCTTAATTCTCAAATGTACAACCAACAACCTAAAATTTTAATAAAATAATCAATGCTCAAATGGGCAAATAATTGTTCAAAATGCACATATCCAATATCTCAATCCAATTGGGTCCCATTCTCCATCAACCTCTATTCTCAAAAGTTTAATCCATAATTAACAAGTCAGACCAAGGACAATTACACAAATCAAACATCCCAATTGATCATTTGCGACATCACAAACTCAGATTACACAAATCTGGCCATCACAAATCAAACATTTCAATTCTAGGGAAGACAATGGCAGAAAGCATATGACAATTAATCATAGGCTTCAGAAGAATTAAATGAAACACAAACCTTTTCGGGTTCTAGACTTACTTCTTAAAAGGCAACAAAGTTGATCCGCTGCTAAAACTGCATGTAACCATGGCACAGTACGAGTTAATTTCATGCTAACAACAATCTCCTAAAAAATCTTGGAGCGAAGGAGATATTGTCGATAAATACAATATACTCCGAATCATTTGTCACATAAAAAGCAAAATCTATTGTAATGAAGTTTATAGCTGGAGTTTTTAACTGAAAAAAAGCTCTTGCAAACTCTACCAATCATGATCTTTGTGATGCTTCGAACATTAATAAGCAAATTCTATTTGTAATGAAGCTATATATAAGGACTGAAATGTGAGATAGAGAAGATGGGAAATATTCCAATCACCAACAACCAAAATTTGCCTACTCATCAATTCTTACCGATGTTTACCCAGGTAATGTAAGTACATTTCTACACGCATTTATGTATTATAACATGCAAATGACCATCAACTAATCTAATTTGTTCATCACCAAAAGCATTAATATTGCTATAAGAATTCCAGAATCAAAGGGCTGTTAGAGTTTCACATCTTTCAGAAATTCAATAATGCTGAAATTCAGTAATACTGAAATTGCAATATTAATATTGCGTTAATATTGTAATAATGCTGAAATTCAAAAATCGGGCATTGATATTAAACACGTATTAGATCAATATACTAGAGTTTCACAATCAAATGGATGTTCACAACGTGAAATTACAGAAAGTTAACTGATGCTGATTATAAAAATCATAAAAGATAACCATATGACATGAAAGCAAATTTGTACAGAAAGTTAAAGACAAAGCATATGGAAAAGAAAGCAAACATCCAAGATGCAACTATGCAACATAAGTCCCCATGGTGAACTTGGAAACAGTGGTAATACAACTTGGAAACACGTTACTGCTGTTCCATTTCCAGTTTCCATTAGGACCAATGCTGAACTTGGATGGTTAAGCTTTCAAATTTTAAACTTAAAAGAGAGGGAAAGGGAACCCAATGAGGAGTATTTTAGGTTTAAGTATGAAATAGAAAGGACAGACAATGTAGACAAAGAAGGAACCTATTTACCTATTCTAGATTGGGTAGATTTTTTATGCATTTCCCAGATTTGAAATTCATTTGACACCTAGAACTTTAAAAAGTTTGACAGATAAAGGGACATATCACATAACTACTATCATACTTGAGACTAGTTAGAAGTGCGCAAGTGTATCAACGATGACAATCAACAGATTCATCATACGAATTGCCCTTTTAATTCTAACATGAAAAAAGTAAAGCATAAGAAACCAATTGTACTTTAGTTCAACGGAAATCCTAACTAAGCTAACCAAATGAATGTCCTTCAAGATGTCTTTCAAAGTTTACGGTTACATAATATCGCCCATAAAAATAGATCATTTCACAGAAAGAATTCCAAGATGTTTTAGCTGAAGTTCAAGACATGTATATGGGTCTGGTGGGGGTGGTGGGTTCGTCGGAGAAGTGTACAAGGACTCGTGGGGAGATGGCTACAACGTAAATGGGGTGAAGAAAAGGAGGTTTCTGGTGCAATGGGTCTGGAACCCCGTGAAGAGGAGATGCTTTGGACCCAATGCCATGGACTAGGAAGTAGCAGGTACGCAAATGTGCACGTATATACTCACCTCTGATTTCTTCCATGATTTTCATGTCTCAGAGGAGGCAAGAATGGACACGGAGAGAGAATCGGACGGGGTCAGCTACCGCTATAAGGGGGATGAGGCTGCTGTTTTGTTTTCACTTTTCATGAGTATTTTGTATTATTAGTAGTGTTAACCTTACTATTGTTATTATTGTTACTGCTCTACAATTATTAGTATTACTGTTATTATGTCAATCCTGCTGATTTATCATTTTATTGTGCTCTCAAGCACAAGTTCACGCACTGCTAAAGTCCATTACAAAAACAAAGTTTCATACAGTTCATTCTCTATTACTCATGCGCTGAACATAACGAAAACTTGTGGTATTCACTGACTTTAAACCCACTCTTGTGCACGGCTCGTACGCACATATATTATTACACAACACAGCTTACACCACTCTCACATGCACCCCTCACACTCTCATGCATACATATATACACACACCCACACCATTTACACACACTCTATACACACACACACACACACACACACACATTTCACTAACCATCCTCACTCTATACACACACAGACACACACACCCATTTGCAATGCCCACTGCCCGAGGCAGTTATCTCCATCTTCCTTCTTTTATCTCATTCGCACATAATATATGCACACATTTGCTATATATATATATATATATATATATATATATATATATATATATATATATATACACACACACCCATCTGTAATGCCCACTGCCCCTGAGGCAGTTACCTCCCTCTTCCTTCTTTTACCTCATTCACACATAATATAAACACACATTTGCACACATGCACTCAGGTGCTCACACACACCTACACATTAAACATAAACCCTTTAGTTACACACCATATACACACTTGTGCACTCTCTTCTCACAGCTTTTCACACAACACCCAAATATATACATACATATTCCCCTTTATTACAGCTACTGCCTCACGACAATAGCTTGGTTTCTTTTCCCACTACTCAACCCACATGCACAACCATGCAAATCTAAAAGTACTCAAATATCTACTTTAATATAACAAAACATTATAGTCAAGTTTCTGTAAAGCAAATACATTACAGAACTTGGAGATGTTTACTCAGTCTAAGACACAAGAAGACCACTACACTTGATGTACACTGTACAGGCACATAAAATTCCAAGATGTTTTAGCTGAAGTCCTTGTACACTTCTCCAATCGCAAACACTCAAAACACATACAAAGGCAAATGGAAAATATACACGATTACAAAATTAGCTAATGAAAAGAGAAGTATACAAGATTACAAAATTATAATGGACCAATTGAAATT